>JBBPBX010021944.1:0-41887 GCA_038048925.1 Garcialebias charrua
TTTGCTACTGACAGCCTAAACCAGTTGCTCACATGATTAAGGAGGACCATCAGCCTAACAATGGATCATTAGCACCCTGATGGTTGTTTGCTATTCACAAGGGGCTGAGTGATACTAGCAATAAGAGCATTGTAAGAGGGGGACAGTTGAACATGGAGGCCTCCACCTCTGATTAATGATGGACGGTTTCCGGTAAGATGGCGCCCATGTGCATGGCTGTATATCCACCTCTGTTGATGGTGTTCTGATTTTTTGTATTTTGTTCGTTTTTCATTGGAGACATAAATACACTGCTGGGATATGATCGGCAACAGCTCTTGGATCTGCGTTCTTCTGCCGCTGATGTCGCTTATTTAGGCCAGTATAAGCGTACCTCTGGGAGACCCCCTCTGCCCTCGCTGCTAGCGGATGACCTGGCTGTTTATCTCCGTTGCGCTCCTCACCTGCCTGCACGGAGAAATCGATCCAGACGACGGAGGAAACGTGGGAGACGCGCTGGCTGGCTGGTTAAATTCAAAGCCCTGCATGCTGCTTCGTTGTCTTCAGCTGGTGGCGATTCCCATCGCCAGCTTCCCGCGTGCATGGACCAGGAAAACAACGGGAGGTTGCGGCTGAAGCAGCTCATTGTTGAAAGCGAGCTGCTGGCACACGCTCACTCAACCGCTACTGGCTCGGATAACATCAGTATGTGTGTGGTCAATGCCAGATCTGTCTGCAACAAAACTTTCATACTCGGATTACTTTCAAGAACACGATTTGGACTTTTTCTGCATCACAGAGTCGTGGATGTCGCCGGGTGAGTCTAGCGCATTGACGGAAATATTACCACCAAACTGTTTGTATTTTAACAAACCACAGACATCAGGTCGTGGTGGTGGATTATTAACAATATTCAAATCAACTTTTGACAGTAAACAACTGCCCATCCCAGTCTCCTGCTCCAGTTTTGAGCCGACTGTTTTTGAACTAGGCCATTCGCCTGTGACTTTATGTGCTCCGGTCTACCACCCACCTCGATCTAAGGACTTCATCAATGAATTTTCTGACTTCCTAGCTGAAATTACACCTAAATATGCTCGGGTGGTCATTTTTGGCGATTTCAATTTGCATGTGTGTTGTCATGAGAAGCCCATGGTTAAGGACTTTTTAGATTTATTGGACTCCATCCATCCATCTATCTTCTTCCGCTTATCCGGGGTTCGGGTCGCGGGTGTAGCAGCCTAATAGGGAGGCCCAGACTTCCCTCTCCCCAGCCACTTGGAGCAGCTCCTCCGGGGGAATCCCAAGGCGTTCCCAGGCCAGCCGAGAAACATAGTCCCTCCAGCGCGTCCTGGGTCTTCCTCTGGGTCTCCTCCCGGTGGGACATGCCCGGAACACCTCACCAGGGAGGCGTCCAGGAGGCATCCTAACCAGATGCCCGAGCCACCTCAACTGGCTCCTCTCGATGTGGAGAAGCAGCGGCTCTACTCCGAGTCCCTCCCGGATGACTGAGCTTCTCACCCTATCTCTAAGGGAGAGTCCAGCCACCCTGCGGAGAAAACTCATTTCAGCCGCTTGTATCCGAGATCTTGTTCTTTCGGTCATAACCCAAAGCTCATGACCATAGATGAGGGTGGGAACGTAGATCGATCGGTAAATTGAGAGCTTTGCCTTTTGACTCAGCTCTCTCTTCACCACGACAGACCGGTACAGCGCCCGCTTCACTGCGGACGCTGCACCTATCCGCCTATCGATCTCACGCTCCAGTTTTCCCTCATTCGTGAACAAGATCCCGAGATACTTAAACTCCTCCACTTGGGGCAGGACCTCCTCCCCGACCCGGAGAGGGCATGCTACCCTTTTCCGGCTCAAGACCATGGCCTCGGATTTGGAGGAACTGATCCTCATCCCGGCCGCATCACACTCGGCTGCAAACCGCTCCAGTGAAAGTTGTAAATCACGAACTGATGAAGCCAGTAGGACCACATCATCTGCAAAAAACAGAGAAGCGATTCTAAGGTCACCAAAACGGATCCTCTCAACACCTTGGCTGCGCCTAGAAATTCTGTCCATAAAAGTTATGAACAGAATCGGTGACAAAGGGCAACCTTGGCGGAGTCCAACTCTCACCGGAAACGAGCCTGACTTACTGCCGGCAATGCGGACCAAGCTCTGACACCGGTCGTACAGGGACCTAACAGCCCTTATCAAAGGGCCTGGTACCCCATACTCCCGGAGTACCCCCCACAGAACCCCCCGAGGGACGCGGTCGAATGCCTTCTCCAAGTCCACAAAGCACATGTAAACTGGTTGGGCAAACTCCCACGCACCCTCCAGGACCCTGCTGAGGGTGTAGAGCTGGTCCAGTGTTCCACGACCAGGACGAAAACCACACTGCTCCTCCTGAATCCGAGGTTCGACTATCCGACGGACCCTCCTCTCCAGAACCCCTGAATAGACCTTACCAGGGAGGCTTAAGAGTGTGATCCCCCTATAGTTGGAACACACCCTACGGTCCCCCTTTTTAAATAGGGGAACCACCACCCCAGTCTGCCAATCCAAGGGAACTGCCCCCGATGTCCACGCGATATTGCAGAGTCGCGTAAGCCAACACAACCCTACAACATCCAGAGCCCTAAGGAACTCCGGGCGAATCTCATCCACCCCCGGAGCCTTGCCACCGCGGAGCTTTTTAACCACCTCGGCGACCTCAGCACCAGAGATCGGAGAACCCGACCCAAAGTCCCCAGGCTCTGCTTCCTCAGTGGAAGACGTGCCAGTAGGATTGAGGAGGTCTTCGAAGTATTCCGCCCACCGACTCACAACATCCCGAGTTGAGGTCAGCAGCACGCCACCTCCACCATAAATGGTGTTGGTCTCGTACCTCTTTCCCCCCCTGAGACGCCGGATGGTGGACCAGAATCGCCTCGAAGCCGTACGGAAGTCATTCTCCATGGCCTCTCCGAACTCCTCCCACGCCCGAGTTTTTGCCTCAGCAACCACCCGAGCCGCATGCCGCTTGGACTGCCGGTACCTATCAGCTGCTTCCGGGGTCCCACAAGCCAAAAAGGCCCAATAGGACTCCTTCTTCAGCCTGACAGCATCCCTCACTGCCGGTGTCCACCACCGGGTTCGAGGGTTGCCACCACGACAGGCACCAACAACCTTGCGGCCACAGCTCCGATAAGCTGCCTCGACAATAGAGGCGCGGAACACGGCCCACTCGGACTCCATGTCCCCCGCCTCCCTTGGAACGTGTTCAAAGCTCTCCCGGAGGTGGGAGTTAAAGCTCCGTCTTACGGGAGACTCTGCCAGACGTTCCCAGCAGACCCTCACAATACGTTTGGGTCTGCCAGGTCTGACCGGCATCCTCCCCCACCATCGGAGCCAACTCACCACCAGGTAGTGGTCAGTTGACAGCTCCGCCCCTCTCCTCACCCGAGTGTCCAAGACATGCGGCCGCAGATCAGATGAGACGACAACAAAGTCGATCATCGAACTGCGACCTAGGGTGTCCTGGTGCCAAGAGCACATATGGACACCCTTATGCTTAAACATGGTGTTCGTTATGGACAATCCATGACGAGCACAGAAGTCCAATAACAGAACACCACTCTGGTTCAGATCAGGGGGGCCGTTCCTCCCAACCACACCCCTCCAGGTCTCACTGTCATTGCCCACGTGAGCGTTGAAGTCCCCCAGTAGAACAAGGGAGTCCCCAGGAGGCGCACTCTCCAATACCCCCTCCAAGGACTCCAAAAAGGGTGGGTAGTCTGAGCTGCCGTTTGGTGCATAGGCACAAACAACAGTCAGAGCCCGTCCCCCCACACGTAGGCGAAGGGAGGCTACCCTCTCGTTCACCGGGGTGAACCCCAACGTACAGGCACCAAGATGGGGGGCAACCAGTATGCCCACTCCTGCTCGGCGCCTCTCACCAGGGGCAACTCCAGAGTGGAAGAGTGTCCAACCCCTCTCAAGGAAACTGGTTCCAGAGCCAGAGCCATGCGTTGAGGTGAGTCCGACTATTTCTAGTCGGAACCTCTCAACCTCACACACTAGCTCAGGCTCCTTCCCCACCAGAGAGGTGACATTCCATGTCCCAATGGCCAGCTTCTGTAGCCGAGGATCAGACCGCCAGGGTCCCCGCCCTCGGCCACCACCCATCTCACATTGCACCCGACCCCTTTGGCCCCTCCCACAGGTGGTGAGCCCATGGGAAGGGGGACCCACGTCTCCTCTTCGGGCTGTGCCCGGCCGGGCTCCATGGGTAAAAGCCCGGCCACCAGGCGCTCGCCAGCGTGCCCCACCTCCGGGCCTGGCTCCAGAGTGGGGCCCCGGTGACCCGCGTCCGGGCGAGGGAAAACTTAGTCCATTAATTGTACTCATCATAGGGGTTTTTGGGCTGCACTTTGTCTGGTCCCTCACCTAGGACCTGTCTGCCTTGGGTGACCCTTCTAGGGGCATGAAGCCCCTGACAGCATAGCTCCTAGGATCATTCGGACACTCAAACCCCTCCACCACGGTAAGGTGGCAGCCCATTGGACTCATTGAATTTAAATCAGCATGTGAACAGTCCCACCCAAGAGCGCGGACATATACTGGACCTTGTGTTAACATGTGATATGACTCAGAACAAGCGCTCAATACAAAAACAACTGGACTTTATTTGTTACAGAAAAAGTTTCACCCTCTATCCAAAGGGCTTTTTCAATTCAAAGAAAGTCAAGTCAAAGTCAACTTTATTGTCAGAACTGCAATATGTACAGGACATACACAGGACCGAAATTGCGTTTCTCTCAGTCCCTCGGTGCAACAGTAACCATCTAAACACTAAACACTAAAACATTTAATAAACATAAGCATAAAATAGTAAAAGTGTAACACTGTCCTGAGTTTTTTCATAATAGTATAAAAGTATGAAAATTTACACCAACACTGTAAATTTTCTGTAAAAGAAGCAGCCTGTGTGACAGTGAAGTTTTATACAGGCTGACATGCCATACACCAACCTATGTAAATTGGAAGCTGAGATAATGCCCATACATACCTGAGATAACATACACATCCTATGTAAATTAACGAATCAACACATCACACCTTAACAGTAGGGGGTTTGTTATGGTCTTTGTCACTCTAATTCACAGAAGCAGCTACTCCGTTCTCAACAGTTGTGAACTGTCTGGGAATAAGATTTAAAGCTGCATTATACGTCTTTGAAAGTTGGAACCTGAGCCCTCCCCCCCTCCTCGGTTAAGAGAAGGCTTTTCCCTTTTAACTTGAAATTACTATTCAACCTGAGTAAGTAATTAATTAAGGTAAAGTGTGTCAGTTTAATACTGACCCACTAAAGATCCCTTAAATGAGTGACCCTTGTCCGTGAGGTGGAGGTGAACAGCTGAGCTTTGTCCAGAAGAGGTGGCTCTCCTATGTTGGGACATTCGTCTGTGAATCGGCTGTTTAGTTTCCCCAATGTAGAGGTCTGGACAGACCTCGCTGCACTGGACCGCATAAACTACATCACTCTGTTTGTGTGTAGGTGTTTTGTCCTTAGGATGCACCAGCCTCTGTCTGAGAGTCCTGCTGGGTTTGAAATGTACTGGGATGTTGTGTTTGTTGAAAATCCTTCTGAAATTCTCTGATACTCCAGCCACATAAGGGATGACAATGTTTTTCCGTCGGTTCACCTTTTTCTGTTCATTATTGTGTTTGGTCGACTTCCTCGCCGACTTGACAAAAGCTCAGTTAGGATATCCACATGTTTGGAGAGATTTTTTGATGTGTTTCTGTTCCTTTTCCTTCCCTCCTGTCTTTGTGGGGATGTGTTTGGCCCGATGCTGTAAAGTTCTGATGCGAGAAAGTTTGTGTTCAAGTGGATGGTGAGAGTCAAACATGATTTTATCATGTCCTGGATGACTGAAAATCTTCACCAGCATGTGATGTGACCGTTTCTAATCTTGAAATAGGTGACAATGTGTTTTCAGACCACATGCCAGTTCGGTTTCAGTTCACTCTCCCCCATCTAACTCCTAAGCTGTGCAATCCTGCACATAAAGGTAGGACTTTTAACCATTTAACTGCCACACGTTACACTAAGGTTTACAACTCTGAAATAATAATTCAGCCCCCAGTGTTTCTCTCCACCACTGAGGAGCTGACATCCCAGTTTGACTTTGTTTGAAGGCTCTGGATCATGTTGCTCCCATTAAATCTAGAAGACCAAAACTGAGCAGAACCATGGCTGAATGACATGACCAAAGCTGTTAGGCAGCAATGCAGGAGGGCAGAGCGAAAATGGAGAAAAGACGGGCTGCAGGTCTCTTTTCAAACGTTAAAAGAGCTGGCGCCGATATCAGAAAGCAGTAAAAACCGCTAAATCCCAATACTTTTCTGATATCATTGCTTCAAACTCTCGAAATCCACGAGTTCTGTTTTCCACCCTAAACTCTGTTCTCCTCCTCACTGAACGAAGCCTCGGCTAAGCTGTGCGAGAGTTTCCTACATTTATTTTTAGATAAAATTGCGACCACCCGGCCTCTCATTTCTCTTCCAACTCATGATCCATCCATCTCACCTCAATCTGTAACTCTATTTGACCACTTCGAACCAGTCTCTCTGTCTTCTCTAGAGCAGGTCATGTGCAACTTGAAACCATCTGGTTCCCCCTTTGATGTGGTCCTCCCTCGGCTCCTAAAGGAGGTTTTTCCTACTCTAGGTCCCTCCATTCTCTCTATTGTAAATAGCAGTCTATCCTCGGGTGTGGTGCCAAAATCATTAAAACATGCTGCTGTTCAACCCCTCCTGAAAAAAACAAACCTTGACCCTTCAGTAGTATCTAATTTCAGGCTTGTCTCCAGACTCCCATTTGTTTCTAAGCTTCTAGAGAAAATAGTTGAGTCCCATTTGAAGTGCTTCCTAGAGGATCATGCTATCCTTGAGCCATGCTAATCTGGCTTCAAATCTCTACACAGCACTGAGACTGCCCTACTGAAGGTTTTTAATGACATCTTCCTTTCCACAGACACTGGTGACTCTGTGTTGCTTGTCCTATTGGACCTTACATCCGCTTTCGACACCATTGACCATGAGATCCTCATTGCTAGTGTAACTGAACACCGTGCGGTGCCAACAATATGTAAGGGATATAATGCTAGTCAGTTTGCTGACCAGTACAATATTCCAGAAGAAGTTTGAGCAGATTTGATCTGACCCAAATTCATTTGCGAGTTCACCCTTTTTCCGGATTAAATTCCTTAAATGTGACTAGACAAAATGTAATTTCACGAGAGACGTCAACTTATGTTGATCCACCAGAAGATGAAGCTTTTATTGAGAAAATCATAAAAGTACATTAAACATTTGTATCGAGATTAGCTCTGATTTATTAACTACTGTAGACAAGAATTCAAATTGAAACAGACAAGTTATGGCCTAACTTCCTACTGGCACATTTACTTAAAAGTTTAATGGCTTAAGAAAAATAAGAATAAGGAGGAAGAGGTGGAATGAAAGCTAAGTTTAACAGAAGTTAATTATTTTGAAAGGCTTCAGGATGACACTTTTCCCAAACGAGTCCGGTTGGACTTCCCCACACGTTCAGCATACAATCTACGACTCTTTACCTGGTGACGAGCACGTCTCTTGGAGATAAGAGCTGAGAAGTTTTGTGGACACTTAACGGACTGTGTTGTCCAATAGACGTCCAGTTGAAACTTCAGCGCGTGTATAACTGATTCAACGAGCGTGAAGTGCGCCTTTCCCGGCAGGAACCAGGCCAACGTCCTGACTGGGTTTCAAAATAAAACTTTCAGAAAACAAATTATTTCAGAAAAGGAATGAGTGAGTTACAGCAATGCTCTGTTGTAACTCTGGTTGAGAAACGTAGGTCTAATTGACAAATGACCACAACGTTCCATCAGTTTCCAGAGAAGAACCAAGTTGTTAGTTTTAGTTCTCCCTTTCACACCGAAGCCAAAACGGGAAGTAAGACTTTATATGGAGGGCGGAGTCTGCCCACTTCCTGAATGGTTATTGGCTGTTTTAACAAAATAAAGGAGTGATTTTTCAGCTCCCAGAGTCGGAAGATCTCTGAAGGACAACAGGAAAACTGTTAACATAAGCAGCCAGATGGACTAGCCCGTAAAATGAAATATTATGTGTAGCAAAGCAGAGAGGTTTCACTTAACAAGTTACCCTGACTTGTACCTTAGATTCAAAGCACACTTGTACTGCATAATAAACCAGCATGAGAGTAACACTCATGTTAATAACAGATCATCATTAAATGACAAAAATATACTGTTTATCAATTCTGAATTAACACAAATTAAAAGGAAGTCTTTCTGATTGACTTGTGTCTCTTAATTCAAAACAATTGTAACAAAATAGTGTCCACTCGTCTCCACGAGAGCCTCAAGAAAAGTGCAACACTCAGAGATTCAGAGAGATGTGAAGAGGTTTAAAACCCGTAACGGACATGAGGTGCTGTATTATTACACTAGGTTGGAGCAGTGGGTGGGCATCACAGGGTCGGCTCTCAATTGGTTTAGATCCTTTTGTGTTTCCATCAACGATTTTAGTTCTGCAGTGGCAACACTTAAATGGGGGCTTCCGTAGGGGTCCATCCTGGGTCCTCTCCTATTCTCCTTATACCTGTTGCCACTTGGTGCTATTTTCCGGAAACGCAACATACCCTTCCACTTCTTTGCTGACGACTGTCAAATTTACTTCCCCCTAAGACACAAGTGTACATGCTCTATTCAACCTCTGCTCGACTGCCTGGCTGACCTCAGGGACTGGATGGCTTTAAATTTCTTAAGTTTCAATGATAAGAAGTCTGAAGCCATATTGTTCCTTCCCAATGACACAACCTCGAACCACTGCATCGACCTTTCTGCTCTACCCCTGTCTGAAAAACAAAAAGTCACAAATCTGGGAGTGATAATGGATCCTTCCATGAAACTCAACAGTCATGTAAACATGATCGTCAAATCCTGTTTTTTCCAGCTGAGGCGACTGTCTTAAGCTGAAGCCCATATTGTCCAAAAATAACCTGGAGACAGTAATTCACACATTTATTACATCTAAATGGTAAATTGTAAATGGAGCTTACTTATATAGCGCTTTCCAGCCCCCTTTGAGGGGCCCCAAAGCGTTTCACAGTACCAACCATCCACCCATTCATACACACAATCATACACCGGTAGCGATAGACTGCCTTGCAAGGCGCTGCCTGTCCTACCGGGAGCAACTCGGGGTTAAGTGTCTTGCCCAGGGACACAACGAGGTATGCCGTGACCGGGGATCAAACCCGAGACCTTCTGGTCCTGAGCCGGCTGCCCTGCCTCTACTACACCATCTCGGCCCCATCTAGGCTTGATTACTGCAATTCACTTCTGCTTGGTGTCAGTCAGACCACCATTGCACGATTACAACTGGTTCAGAACGCAGCAGCCCCATTTTTAACCAGTACAGACAAAAGAGAGCACATTACACCAGTCTTAGCCTCCTTGCACTGGCTACCGGTTCATCTTCGAATCCAGTACAAAATTCTCATGTATGTCTACAAATCACTGAACAGTCTCGCTCCTGCCTACCTCTCGGATTTGATACACCCATATATATGTCCCACCACGTGCTTTGAGGTCAGAGGACCGGGTACTTTTAAGAGTTCCAGGGACTCGTCCTAAGCGCAGAGGTGACAGAGCGTTCTCTGTAGCAGGCCCAAGACTCTGGAACAAGTTACCGCTGCACGTCAGACAGGCCCCCTCCCTCTCAGTTTTCAAATCCCGTGACCCACTACTATTCTGTTGCTTTCAACACCAGCTGATTTGTATATTTGGTTGTTTTATTTATGATCTGCAATGTTTTAATGTCTTTCGTTTTGTACTTCATTGTGTGTGTTGCCTGTTGTTTGTTTGTTTGTTCAGCACTTTGGTTTGGCCTTGTCCCTGTTTAAAGTGCTTTATAAATAAAATGGTATGGTATGGTTTGATCCACTATGAGAAGGTGCTATTTATAAGACTGAGCTGAATACAGCTCCTCAAAATGAAGAAGTCTTTCGGAGGAAAGATGAAATGTTTCTACAATTATTATTATTTATTTATTTTTTGAATGTCCAGAGGACCAGACTTAACTTTTTTAGGTATTCTTTTGTGTCTTACTTTTCTTATGCTGCTTGCTGGCTGGAGAAAAAAAGGAGTTGAACCCCGGTCTCAGTGGCAATTTATACGGACCGGGGGTGGGGCCCACACAGCAGGTGGGCGTGGACAAAAGTTTTTCAGTGCTGGTGAAGCCTATACGAAATAGAATCAACAGTGATCGCTGAGTTCTTTAATTTTCTGTCAATTTTTCCTCTGGTTTTACTGGTGAAGGAGGCTTGTTTAAACTCCTCTGAGAAAGGCGGTGGTCAGTTAGCTTTTTTTTTTTAAGGAATGTTAGGCCTGTTGATGGATTTTATAAAAAATAAAACTCCAAATGCCAAATTTGTGGCTCAGAATTTCAGACAGACACATACTGGCATTTCTACAAGTTCTTGATCAAATGTTTGTGTTCCACTTCTCTGCAGGGCGTGTCTTTCTAGATTTCCTGTCCAACTTTGTGTCGTAAACTTGGGCAGAAAATTACACTCGACCTTTGCAGCATGTCATCACTGAATAAAATGGCACTCACTACCTCACTCTTCAGCTCATACGTGCACATAAGACTTAAAATATACTTCAGTGACAGATTTAATAAATATTCTTGTTACATTTGTCTGCAGTGTTTGTTTTTTCCTGCATTTTAGCAATGACTTCCTCTCTAGACACTTTTTTTGTTTGTTTTTACTGTACAAAACAAGCTGTGTGCCTAAAAAAACACAATTTGTCACATTTTTGTTTCATAAATCAACGATTTGATGGTAATTTTTTTTTGTGGGTTTCCTTAAGTTATTAGAGGTAAGCACTACTGCTGCATTTAGTAACATTAGGGGATTTCCAGTTTCTTACTGTAAATAATCAAACCAGGAACTGGATTTACTGCTTGGGATATAAAACTGTAGGTTGAATATATTAGCAAACTAAGCAGATGTTGACAGCAAAGCAACAGCAGAAGATCTTTGACAAATGGAGGCAATAAATGCAGCATGACTTGAAGTTTGCTCAAAATAACAGTGTGAGCTCAATAGATCCTCTTTTGAGTAATGGTTTGCCATAAAAGTCTTCAGCAAATATGAGATGCTCATTAAATAAAAGTTTTTGAGCTAAAGCAAAGCTCAAACAAAGTGTCAGGGTTGTAAGTTTTATTTGATCTTTTATTGTCCCTCGTCACGGAACGGAGAGGGGACGTGGAAATACCCTTTGTGTTGTGAGCTCAATAACTTGAAAACAAAGTGAGGTACATGTACTGACTTCCAGTTTGCTGTGTGGCTGCACCTTTAGAAAATTATCGGTAGGTTTCCACAATTCCTTCTTTTTTTTTCTTTCCCTTTATAGATGGCCTCCCTTCTCACCTTACAGCCATCCTCTTCACACCATAATTTTTTTTAATAGGATAGAAAGAAAGGAAAGACAGAAAGTAAGACTACAAAACATAACAATTGTCCACTAAGAGAGCACAAGGCAAACAAGGTTTCCACAATTGCTTCCTCTGCTTGACAGGATTTGTCACTCTGCGCTGCCTTGGACGAACAAAAAAAGAACGTTCGCTATTTTGTGTAACTCTTGCCCACTTGAATATCTTGGTTTACTTACATTCTCTGTTCAATTCCAGCCCAGAAAAACACATCTTGAAAACTACAAACATTCACTATTGAAATCCCTCAGCAATGGGGGACGTTGGGTACTGCTTGTTTTTGTAGTTTTGATTGAGCTCTGACTACAGACACCAAAATGTTATTTCTCAAGTGTGCTGCACATGCAAAACAATGTTGAAAGAGATTGAGGAAATGTAAAGTCCTCTATTTCTACAGTAATAATTTTTATGTATTTATTTTTGGCTATAACATTTGTGGGTAACAGATGATTACACTTAAAAGGGCATTCTTTGTTAGCATTAAATATACATGTTCCCATGTATGTCATTGAAAGTGTTTCACTAAACTTAAATTTTTATGCATAAAGTATTTTTCAGATGTATTTACTCGGAAAATGATAAAAAGATTAGTTTGAAAAATGTTGAATAATGTTAATGTTACTAAACATTCCAAACTGTACTTTAGGTAACATTTTCAAATACATACATTTATTTAAATTTAAAAAAAAAAAAACTTGGTTAACTGCTGAAAAGTATTTGATACATATTAGGGGTGTAACGGTACGCTAAAATCACATTTCGGTTCGGTTCAGTTCCAAGGAGGGCTCGGTTCGGTTAATTTTCGATACAAAAAAAAAAGACAAAATAAAGGCTTACAAAACGTTTATTTTGAAAATATGCCAAGTAAACAATATGTTTGTATAAAAATAAAGAAAAGCAACCCATTTGGATGATATTTTTAGGTCTGCAACAAACTATTATTTCAATAATCGATTAATCGGCCGATTATTTTTTGATTCATTGATGAATTGGCAAAAAAAGTTTTAATTATCACCTTTATTCCAAAATTTGACTGACATATCAAATCGCACAAAAAACAAGTTGCTACTTGACTATTCTGTTAGTCAAATATTGAATAATTAAAAAATTTAAAGTTGGTCAAATAGCTTCAATAAAAAGTAAATGTACACAAAAATATATACAAATGTATGCTTTATACCTGCACAATATGTAGCTACTCTGTAAAATGTGTTTTTGAGGGAAGAGTGTAACCTGGATTAAAGGTGTAGATTGTTTTAACCTGGATGGGGCAGCTGTGGCTGAGTGGTTAGAGCAGTCGTCCTCCAATGCAAGAGTTGGGGGTTGGAATCCACCAGCAGTCACATGCCAAAGTGTCAATGGGCAAGACACTGAACCCCTCATCGCCTCCAATGTGTGTCCCATCGGTGTATGAATGTGAGCTAAAGCTCTGATTCATTCATTCATCCTTTATTAATACAGGCTAGCCTCGTTGAGCCACGGGGACTCATTTACAAGAGATGATTAGTCTCTTTAGAATGATTTGTTCAATTAGCTTTGTAGAGATCTAGTAGAGTGCTGTATGAATGGGTAAATGACAGATTGTAGTGTAAAGGGCTTTGAGTATCAATTAGATAGAAAGGTGCTATATAAGTACATTCCATTTACCATTAAATGTGTGGATCATTGTAACCTGGGTTAAAAGTGTGTATCATGGCAGTGAAGCCTTCGTCTTCAACCATCGACAGAGGCCTCATGTCAGTGACGCTCATTTCAGGATCTTTCAGTCTCTGCTTCTTGCTGTGGTGTGCATGATGTCTTTCCATCATTGTTTGTTGTTGTTTTCTGGAATGAGAGAGAGTTTATATGTATTATAGCATAATTTACAGCAACTCAAGAACTGCTTTGTTTCACTTACAGTGTTAGATTCAGGCTAAAGTAGCTCAAAGAGCAATTAAACACACACACACACACACACACACACACACATAAAATACTAATTACACACACTTGAGTAGATGAAATAAATTACTGTAATTCCTGTTTAAATGCAATTCATCCTGCCATACAATGCAGTGTCTTCAGACTTTGCCAGCAAATTAATAGTTGAAGCCAAATACTGTAATTAAATTATCACCATCTTTGTGTTAGATTTATTTATAAATCACATTTAAACACTGCTTGTACCATTAAATTAAAAATAAAAACACACATGTTCTCCATCACTGTCACAGCTAAGAAACGAGCAGCAGCTGTCAGAGACACTGACATTATACTCTGATGCATGCTCAATAATCCAGGTAGAAAAAGCTAAAAAGCTAAGTCTGGTCCTCTGGACATTCAAAAAATAAAACAAAACAAAGCAACAAAAAAAAATGTAGAAACGTTTCATCTTTCGTCCGAAAGACTTCCTCAGTCTGAGGTGCTGTATTCAGCTCAGTCTTATAAATAGCACCCTCTCAGAGTGGATCAACTGGTTGTTTACCACTCTGAGAGGGTGCTATTTATAAGACTGAGCTGAATACAGCACCTCAGACTGAGGAAGTCTTTTGGACGAAAGACGAAACGTTTCTACATTTTTTTTTGTTGCTTTGTTTTGTTTTATTTTTTGAATGTCCAGAGGACCAGACTTAGCTTTTTTAGACACTGACATTATGTTTTCTCTCTTTGAAACAGAACAAATATGTTTTAATGTAGATACTTACTGCTGCTCTTCCTTGGTGAAGTTAGTTTACGACTCCGTCATGTTTACGTTTCATCAGCGTGGTTCTCCCGTGTCGTGTCGTCACTTTTCAACGCTGCATGTTGCACAGTTTTTTTTTCTTTGTGAAGCGTCAAGTTCTCTCACACTTTGAAGGACTTGGGTCAAACAGTTTTATTGGCGTCAGTCATTTGTAAAATTGACTTACGGTGCTTTCCTTTGAAAACACTGCCTCTGCTCTGCTTCCGCCTCCCGCTCTGTTCAACTCGCGCTGCTGAGTTTGTTTGTTTTTATTCAGTCAGCCAGCATTGACAACGCTGTACCCAAGAACAAAACGGCTCTACAGCGCCGTGAAAGAAGCATAATCGCGCAACACAACGAATCGATGATGAAATTCGTTGCCAACGCTTTTATTTATCGAATTTTATCGATTTTATCAATTAGTTGTTGCAGCCCTAGATATTTTAAATAACAGCACTCTTTACAATAAATAAATTATATTAACAATAATAAAAATCTTAATAAATACAATAACAGTCAGAAACAGAACAATAAGCAGCAACAGACTGTTTACAATCTATGTAAGTAAGTAAACTTTATTTATATAGCACCTTTCACAGATATAAAATCACAAAGTGCTTTACAAAAGAAATACACATAATAAAATCATACTAAAATTATACTAAAATTATACACTCTTAAAACATGCTATACAAAAAGGTTACACATGATAAACTATAAATCTAACTAATCAAGTTTTAAGTTTTTGGCCCATAAAAACCAACTTATCCACATTTTCTGCCAAAATCACAGATCTAGTTGCAGTGAATATCTCCAGTGGTGGAGAAAACCACTCACTAACAACAGTAGCAGGAATAGAGAGGTAGCACTTTGCTAATTTTGCATTGTGGCTGCTTTTGGCCTCATTACTAACAAACTCTTCTTGGACCTGGAAAAGTTCAGAGTTCAGTCATCACAGATGCTGGTGAAGATTCTCAGTCGTCCAGGACATGATAAAATCAAAAAAGGCGTTCAATACAAGATCAACTGGACTTTATTTGTAGCAACAAGACGTTTTGCTCATCATCCGATAAGCTTTCTCAATTCTATGAGGAGACTGTGAGAGGGAGAGAGAAGTTATAAGCAAGCTGGGACACTGGTACACACCAAACTAGGTAAATTGGAAGCTAACACACACACATATTTGGTTATCACATACTTCTTAGCTGGAGGTGATCTCTGGTGGATTTCCCTGAAGAGAAAGAAGACTTAGCTGCTGTCTCTGTCCCAGAGTGGAAATAAAACAGAGGTTTAAAAAAAGAGTTAATAAGATTATAATAAAATAAAAAATTTATAATAAAGTTTGATCCATCCATCCATCCATTTTCTTCCGCTTATCCGAGGTCGGGTCGCGGGGGTAGCAGCCTAAGTAGGGAGGCCCAGACTTCCCTCTCCCCAGCCACTTGGAGCAGCTCCTCTGGGGGAATCCCAAGGCGTTCCCAGGCCAGCCGAGTCCCTCCAGCGTATCCTGGGTCTTCCTCTGGGTCTCCTCCCGGTGGGACATGCCCGGAACACCTCACCAGGGAGGCGTCCAGGAGGCATCCTAACCAGATGCCCGAGCCACCTCAACTGGCTCCTCTCGATGTGGAGAAGCAGCGGCTCTACTCCGAGTCCCTCCCGGATGACTGAGCTTCTCACCCTATCTCTAAGGGAGAGTCCAGCCACCCTGCGGAGAAAACTCATTTCAGCCGCTTGTATCCGAGATCTTGTTCTTTCGGTCATAACCCAAAGCTCATGACCATAGATGAGGGTGGGAACGTAGATCGATCGGTAAATTGAGAGCTTTGCCTTTTGACTCAGCTCTCTCTTCACCACGACAGACCGGTACAGCGCCCGCTTCACTGCGGACGCTGCACCTATCCGCCTATCGATCTCACGCTCCAGTTTTCCCTCATTCGTGAACAAGATCCCGAGATACTTAAACTCCTCCACTTGGGTAAGGACCTCCTCCCCGACCCGGAGAGGGCACGCTACCCTTTTCCGGCTCAAGACCATGGCCTCGGATTTGGAGGAACTGATCCTCATCCCGGCCGCATCACATTCAGCTGCAAACCGCTCCAGCGAAAGCTGTAGATCACGAGCTGATGAAGCCAATAGGACCACATCATCTGCAAAAAACAGAGAAGCGATTCTAAGGCCACCAAAACGGATCCTCTCAACACCTTGGCTGCGCCTAGAAATTCTGTCCATAAAAGTTATAAACAGAATCGGTGACAAAGGGCAACCTTGGCGGAGTCCAACTCTCACCGGAAACGAGCCTGACTTACTGCCAGCGATGCGGACCAAGCTCTGACACCGGTCGTACAGGGACCTAACAGCCCATATCAAAGGGCCTGGTACCCCATACTCCCGGAGTACCCGCCACAGAACCCCCCGAGGGACGCGGTCGAATGCCTTTTCCAAGTCTACAAAGCACATGTAAACTGGTTGGGCAAACTCCCACGCACCCTCCAGGACCCTGTTGAGGGTGTAGAGCTGGTCTAGTGTTCCACGACCAGGACGAAAACCACACTGCTCCTCCTGAATCCGAGGTTCGACTATCCGACGGACCCTCCTCTCCAGAACCCCTGAATAGACCTTACCAGGGAGGCTTAAGAGTGTGATCCCTCTATAGTTGGAACACACCCTACGGTCCCCCTTTTTGAATAGGGGAACCACCACCCCAGTCTGCCAATCCAAGGGAACTGCCCCCGATGTCCACGCGATATTGCAGAGTCGCGTAAGCCAACACAACCCCACAACATCCAGAGCCCTAAGGAACTCAGGACGAATCTCATCCACCCCCGGAGCCTTGCCACCGCGGAGCTTTTTAACCACCTTGGCGACCTCAGCACCAGAGATTGGAGAGCCCGACCCAAAGTCCCCAGGCTCCGCTTCCTCAGTGGAAGACGTGCCAGTAGGATTGAGGAGGTCTTCGAAGTATTCCGCCCACCGACTCACAACATCCCGAGTTGAGGTCAACAGCACGCCATCCCCACCATAAATGGTGTTGGTCGCGTACCGCTTTCCCCCCCTGAGACGCCGGATGGTGGACCAGAATCGCCTCGAAGCCGTACGGAAGTCATTCTCCATGGCCTCTCCGAACTCCTCCCACGCCCGAGTTTTTGCCTCAGCAACCACCCGAGCCGCATGCCGCTTGGACTGCCGGTACCTATCTGCTGCTTCCGGGGTCCCACAGGCCAAAAAGGCCCAATAGGACTCCTTCTTCAGCTTGACAGCATCCCTCACCGCCGGTGTCCACCACCGGGTTCGAGGGTTGCCACCACGACAGGCACCAACAACCTTGCGGCCACAACTCCGATAAGCTGCCTCGACAATAGAGGCGCGAAACATGGCCCACTCGGGCTCAATGTCCCCCGCCTCCCTCGGAACGTGTTCAAAGCTCTCCCGGAGGTGGGAGTTAAAGCTCCGTCTTACGGGAGACTCTGCCAGACGTTCCCAGCAGACCCTCACAATACGTTTGGGTCTGCCAGGTCTGACCGGCATCCTCCCCCACCATCGGAGCCAACTCACCACCAGGTAGTGGTCAGTTGACAGCTCCGCCCCTCTCTTCACCCGAGTGTCCAGGACATGCGGCCGCAGATCAGATGAGACGACAACAAAGTCGATCATTGAACTACGACCTAGGGTGTCCTGGTGCCAAGAGCACATATGGACACCCTTATGCCTGAACATGGTGTTCGTTATGGACAATCCATGACGAGCACAGAAGTCCAACAACAGAACACCACTCGGGTTCAGATCAGGGGGGCCGTTCCTCCCAACCACACCCCTCCAGGTCTCACTGTCATTGCCCACGTGAGCGTTGAAGTCCCCCAGCAGAACAAGGGAGTCCCCAGGAGGCGCACCCTCCAATACCCCCTCCAAGGACTCCAAAAAGGGTGGGTAATCTGCGCTGCCGTTTGGCGCATAGGCACAAACAACAGTCAGAGCCCGTCCCCCCACACGTAGGCGAAGGGAGGCTACCCTCTCGTTCACCGGGGTGAACCCCAACGTACAGGCACCAAGATGGGGGGCAACAAGTATGCCCACTCCTGCTCGGCGCCTCTCACCAGGGGCAACTCCAGAGTGGAAGAGTGTCCAACCCCTCTCAAGGAAACTGGTTCCAGAGCCAGAGCCATGCGTTGAGGTGAGTCCGACTATTTCTAGCCGGAACCTCTCAACCTCACACACTAGCTCAGGCTCCTTCCCCACCAGAGAGGTGACATTCCATGTCCCAATGGCCAGCTTCTGTAGCCGAGGATCAGACCGCCAGGGTCCCCGCCCTCGGCCACCACCCATTCCACAATGCACCCGACCCCTTTGGCCCCTCCCACAGGTGGTGAGCCCATGGGAAGTTTGATAATAATAATAAAATAACAATACCTGTTCTTGAACGATCGTCATTTGTTATGAGGTGGTTGAATCTCTCGGTCATCATCATCAGGGCAAGGCTTTAATCTGGTCCAGGACTTGTTGACAATATCAGTTTTTACTTTTCATAAAATGCTGTTACAACATTTTGGCTGAAGTGTTGATGTGATGGATGTCATAGCAGGGCTCGAGCACTTTAAAGCTGGCGCATCAACAACATTCAGACATAGATCCAGAGCTTTAAAAATTATTACAGCGTGTGTTATTGCTTTGGACTGATCTGAATCACCTGATGAAGGTTGTTTAAATGCTGCTGTTATCGGTCTTTGCACCAACCAAGCTGTTGTTCTGTAGAAGAGACGTTCACGTTCAGATGATGTCGTTTCAAGCGGGTTAATTCAATTCAATTCAATTCAAGTTCCTTTATTATCCCCGAAGGGCAATTAGATTTGCAGTCAATAGGTGTGCACAGTTTCATACATACATATGCACTTACACACACATACACATATAAACACAAGACAATAAAACATTAAAATAACAGTGTTAAAATTAGTGTGCATTAAGAAACCTGATTGCTACTGGGATAAATGAGTTTTTAAATCTGTTCGTTCTACATTTGGGTTGTAGAAACCTGCGTCCAGATGGAAGCAACCTGAACTCGTCATGGAGTGGGTGATCAGGGTTTGCCAGAATCTGCCTGGCCTTGTTCACTGACCTCACCTTGTGTAGGTCTGCAAGGTTCTTTAGGTCTATGCCAGCAGTTTTGCTGCACATCCTGACAATCCCCGAGAGTTTGCTCTTGTTCTTACAGGTCAAAAGTCCAAACCAACAGATGAAGGAAAATGTTAAAATAGACTCAATAAAACATGAATAAAACATTCTCATAAAAGTTGAATCAACATTAAAACCACAAAGCTTCCGATAAAAATACATCCTCTGGTGGGCCTTTTTGCAAAGTGCATTCACGTGAAGGTCAAAGGTCAATTTATCATCGAAAACAGTTCCCAGGTATTTATATTGTTGCACTACCTCCACAGCTTCACCGTCAATGACCACGGGAGCTGTTACTGAAGAATTTTTCCTGAAATCGATTATCATCTCCTTTGTTTTAGAAACATTTAGTTTTAAAAAGGAAGACTCACACCATTCTGTGAAGTCCCCAATCACAGGCCCGGGGTCTGGGTCATCACTGCTCAGAAGGGACAGGATGACAGAGTCATCAGCAAACTTTACAATGTGACGCTGAGGGAAATGGCTGCGACAATCGTTTGTGTATAAAATAAATAAAAGAGGCGAAAGAACACAGCCCTGAGGGGAACCAGTAGAGGACAGAAGGACATCAGAGAGGACCCCATTAACTCTCACCCTCTGAGACCGAGCAGTTAAAAAGTCCACAAGCCAACATATGAGGCTGAAGTCAAGACCGTACAGACTTTGTAATTTCTCTGCTAAAATGTGGGGCTGGATACAGTTAAAAGCAGATGAAAAGTCGATAAAAAGCAGTCTCACAAATGTTTTTGCACCTTCAAGGTGTCCTAAAACCTTATTTAAAAGAGTTCCTGTTGCGTCCTCCACCCCTCTATGTGAACGATAAGCAAATTGAAGTGGGTCCAAGTGATCTTCAACTTTTGACAAGAGGGTCTTGTGAACCAGTTTTTCAAATGACTTCATAACTAAAGAAGTCAGGGCAACAGGCCTGAAGTCGTTCAGGGAATGAGCAGTCTTGGATTTTGGGATCGGAACAATGACAGAGTCTTTCCAGAGCTGTGGGACCGTGCATGTTTGAAGAGACATGTTAAAAAGAAAACAGAAGATGTCTGCAAGCTGCAGGGCACAGTTCTTAAGAATACGACCCCCTATACCATCAGGACCCGGACTTTTCCTTTCTTTAGTCTTTAAAAACATGTTAACTACACTTTCAAAATCAATAGTCATTGTTGCACCTGACAACGTTTCTTTAAAAACAGAAAGCTCTTCTGTAAAATCATTAGTGTTAAAACGATTGTAAAACAAATTAAAATCATTTGACAGTTCCACGGCGGACGAAGAGTTAAGAGTGATGTGAGTTTTCTTATTTGGCATTCCCATCATGGACTTCACGCCCTCCCACGCCAGCCGGGAGTTATTGGACCTGAACATATTTTCCACCCTCTCCTTATAGTTTACTTTAGCTACTTTTAATTCCTTCCTCACTTGTTTTTTTAGTATGTGGTATTGAGTCAAATCCCCCTTTTTAAAGCTAATGTTGCGTAAATTTATTGTTTTTTTAACTGATTTGGAGATCCAAGGTTTATTGTTTGCAAAAATTGTGACAGATTTCCTGGGAATGACTGATCCCTCACAAAAATTAACATAAGAGGAAATTGTGTCAGTAAGTTCCTCTAAATTAACGCAAGTATTTTTAAACAAATCCCAGTCTGTGAAGCTAAAACAGTCTTGAAGATTCTGGATGGACTCTTCAGACCAAACCGGAACCAAACGTTTCTCCGGCTTGTGTTTCCTCAGGACGGGTTTGTAGTGTGGGACCAAATAGACAACATTGTGGTCAGATGAACCAAGCGGAGCTCTGCTCAGGGATTTAAAAGCGTCTTTCACCGTGCCGTAACACAGGTCCAAACATTTGGTGAGTCGAGTGGGGCACGTCACATACTGATAAAAATGTCCATGTGACTTTCCAAGTCTGCATTGGTTAAAATCTCCCATAATAAGGTTAGGAGCGTCCGGTGAGATCTTCTGAAACTGCTGCACTGTTTTTAGCAGAGCCTGCGTTGCTAGCTCCGTATTAGCCTTAGGGTGGATGTAAACCAGAGTTATAAAAAGCTGCGGGAATTCCCTTGGCAGGTAAAACGGGCGGAGAGACACAGACAAAAGTTCAATGTCTGGTGTGCACATCGTCTCCCTGATGACAACCGTGTTACACCACTTTTTATTCACGTAAAGGCAAAGTCCTCCACCGAGTGATTTACCTGTCCTGGTGGGGTCTCTGTCCAAACGAATGGGCTCACCGAAGCCCTCGATCTCCAGGTCTGATTGTAGGTCGTGGTCCTTGAGCCAAGTTTCTGTCAGTGCCAGAACACAGGCACTTTTGTACTCCTCCAGAAACTTCACGTTAGCCTGAAGCTCGTCGATTTTGCCGCGGAGTGACTGCACGTTTGCCAGCATGATGGTTGGAAGCGGCATACGAGCGAGACCCCCTCGCTTCAGCCTCTGCCGAACGCCGCCACGTCTTCCTCGCTTCCTCACGCCTGGCTGCTTCTGCTCCCAGCGCCGGTCTCCAGCTGAGGTCCCTGTCCGGAGGATGTCTGCTGGAAAAACTGCAGAGGGTTCCACAGCGCCCGCTCCAGAGTCCCGCATAAGGAGCAGAAACTCCCGGCCATACTGCAGCCGCGTCTGGTCCACACAGAGTCCGGCAAAAAATTGACAAAAAAGTGCGAAAAGCACCAGAACATAAAAAACAAAAGGATAGTCCATGGTTATTCCAACCACCGTATGCAGGAAAGAGAAATAGAATTAAAATACAAAGAAAATTATCAGCAAACATTCAGCAAACATTCACAGCACACGCCCTACTGCTGCGTGTCGCCATAACCAGCGCCACAAGTTAATGTGTTGCCTGATGCAGATCCAATCTCCGTGAAACTACGTTGACACACAGCTTTGGATTTATTTACTTGTCTTTTAACAAGAAAGCCATAATGTTCCCAAACAGGAGACGTCAACGAGAAGCTAGGCTGCTAATGCTGCGAGTGCTGCAAGATAATAGCGCTGTGCTGAAACACGCGTAGGAACTTTTGCTCTGCGTCACATAATCTCTCGTTAATCAAATTTTATTGAGTGAAAAAATAACAAACAGTACGCACGTGGACCGAACCAAACATGCCGTACCGAAAAGGTTCAATACACCCACGTGTACCATTACACCACTTATACATATATTAGTACCGTATTTTCCGGACTATATGTCGCACCGGTTGTTTTGTCCAATTATTTCCAAAAATTTGGAAAAATCCATTAACGGGTCGCACCTAAATATAGGTCGCACCTACGAAACCGCAGACGTAACACGTCATCCACCGGTGACGTGACGCGTCACAGCTGAGACAACCCGGAAATGTGGACGAGTGTTTAGCTCTGTTACAAATGTCTGCCACAGGAACGCACAGCAAGGCTTTTAAGAAGATTAACACGTTAAAAACAATTATTTGTTTGCTAAAAATTATAGCTGACATTATAGCACAAGGGTTCCTGAGCTTAACCGTTCCTTAATACATTCACGAAATGGTCTAATCTAAAATATACTGTACACGGAAATAAATCGAAGCTAACACAACCTGGTTGCGTCTCTAAAAACACAAATAAAAAAACAAATTTATGTCTAATACAGGTCAACAGTTTGTAAATGAAACCCATATAATTACACTTTGTAAGCTAAAAACAATCCGCCGAGTGGTTTAAAAGCTATTTTTTATAATATACACGGAAATTAATCGAAGCTAACACGACTCGGTTGCGTCTCAAAAAACACGAATAAAAAATCTAATTTTATCTCAAATGTCTAATACAGGTCAACAGTTTGTAAATGAAACCCATATAATTACACTCTGTAAGCTAAAAAATATCCGCCGAGTGGTTTATGAGCTATTTATCTAAATAGTAGGTATCTGTTTACGGTAGCTAACCGCTAACAACGAAGCTAAAAGAACGATTTTTTTAAAATCTCAAACATCTCATAAAGCTCGTCACTTGTAAATGTCCATACAGTGATTACATTCTGTAAGTTTGATAAAAATCTGTCCTGTGGTTCTTGACTTATCTTGCTGACGCAGCAAAAAGTTCTCACCTCCAGAGCAGGAGGTCGGGCAGCGACAGAGTCAGTCTGAGCAGAGGAGGCTTTTTTCGTACACATGAGCTGGAAACGGTCGGTGGACTCTTTGGAAGTGTCCCCTAGCGGACAAAAGTGGTACTGCACCATTTTTTTGCCAAAATGAAAAACGGTCATATCTGAGCCAAAAATTGGTCTAAAAATATGGGGAAAAATCCATAAATAGGTCTCACCTCTCTATAGTTTGCAGGGCATGAAAATTAGGCAAAAAACTGCAACCTATAGTCCGGAAAATATGATAATATATTTTTAAAGTGTGGTTTGAAAACAAAATTTTACAAATACATTCAAAGTGCATTTAAAAAAGTTTATATGCAGTTTAATTTTATAAATATATTTGATTGAAATTTCTGTTTTATTTTAAAAGAAATATTATTTTATAAAATGTAACAAAATATATTTTATAACAATGCACTTGATGTATATTTAAATAAATCTATTTTTTTTTTATATTATCGATGTAACCCTAATAAGTACATTCACTTGAACGTATTCTAATTAGAAATGCACAATATTGGATTTTTGGCCAGTCAGAACCAGAACAATAAGCAGTGTGCCGATATGTTAAAACTTATTTGGCCAATAACTGATGTCGATACCGATATTTTATATACGTTCCTTTGTCAGAACATAATAATAATAATAATAATAATAATAATAATAATAATCATTTTATTTAAAAGCGCCTTTCATGACACCCAAGGACACTTAACAAACCAACACAGTGTAATACAGAGCAAACATTATCAGTGACAAATTGAAATATAAAATGCATAAAGGATATAAAATGGTAAGATAAAATACATTTAGTAAAGTTAATGATAAGCTAGTCTAAAGAGATGGGTTTTCAGGGCAGTCTTGAACAGAGAGAGGGAGGTGGTGTTTCGAAGGTCTGGCGGTAGGGCGTTCCAGAGGTGAGGGGCAGAGCAGGTGAAGGCCCTGCTCCCCATGGTGGAGAGGCGGGCAGAGGGTACATGGAGATGTAGTGAAGAGGAGGATCTGAGATAGATAAGGAGGGGCAAGGTTGTGGATAGATTTGAACGTGAGAAGTAGAATTTTGAAGATGATGCGTGATTTAACCGGGAGCCAGTGGAGCTGCTGCAGGACAGGAGTGATGTGGTTATAGTAGGAGGAGCCAGTGGAGCTGCTGCAGGACAGGAGTGATGTGATCATAGTAGGAGGTTTGGGTGATGACACGGGCAGCTGAGTTCTGGACCATCTGTAACTTGTGGAGAGATTTGTTGGGGAGGCCATAGAGAAGGGAGTTGCAGTAGTCAATACGGGAAGTCACAAGACTGTGCACCAGGATGGCTGTGGAGCGAGGTGTCAGAGAAGGACGGAGACGGTTAATATTACGGAGGTGGAAATAAGCAGACCGAGTAATATTGTTGATGTGTGAAGTGAAGGAAAGAGTGGTGTCGAGGATGACACCGAGGCTCTTGACCTGAGGGGAGGGGGATAGCAGAGAGTTGTTAATGGGGACGAGAAGATGTTCTGATTTTGAGATAGAGTAAAAAAAAATATGAACTGTCTTATTGATTTTCACAAAAATCAAAACAAAGATGGAAGTTCAAGAAGGTGCGCGTCCAAGGCTCATACAGTATGTGCCTCTAGTAGACTCATACATCACAGGGTACCAAGAGGGACCCCGAAGCCGAGGACCTGCTCCCCCTGCACCTCGCACAGAGAGAAAATCTCTCTCATTGTGTGGTGACTACTTAGCTGCCCGAAATGTCTTGCAGGAAAAAGATGAACATCCTTTGCATTTCTTTGACAGGATTTTCAAGGCGTATGCAGGCGACATAATGGAACCGGGACTTGAAGAGCAGACGCTTTTCAAATCTGTTTTCAGAAATAATCTAATCTCTGATATTAGATTCAAGTTGCCATTGTACACCTGGTGTCAATTAGAAGTAACATCTTTGGATGAAATCAAACAGGGTGCTGTTACGGTCTTTGAGGCTCACATGCAAAGCAGAACACCCTCTGAGGTGTGCCCAGGTCAAAAGGTCGTATCCCAGTCGCAAAAAATAGAAGAGGTTCTCTCTCCTGTAGAAAGCGAGAATAAACACTGTCGTATCAATGGCCGTCTGACCTCAGAAGTGATGGAGAACATACGTCGGTTGATAGAAAGGTTGGATAATGCAAGCAAGAATAAACAAGATTTTCAAACTGACAAACAACGAAAGGTTGGTGCCAGCTGGAACAGTGACTCACAATGGTTTAAAGGGAGCCCCGCTCCTAAAGCACCTCAGATTGAAAAGTCTGAGACAAGCGATGAACCACAAAAGGTAGGTGTTGACTCTTTAAGAGACCCAAAATGGTTCAGAACGAACCAGGTGGGTGAAAACCAAGGTCTACCGGTGGGTGAACTTCAAAAGGAATTGAAGTATGAGGACCTAAACTCATGTAACAATGCGTGGTCCCAACAGAAACCCGAGCCTCGGAACTGCACCTCCCGCGCCTCGAACAGAACAGTTTGAGACATGCAAAGAGTCACGAATGCTCCAGAAAAAAGGTACAACACCTCTATGCTCGGAAGAGACAGAGGAAGTAAGTTGTTTGTTGGTAGATTTGAATGTTACAGTGCTTGACCAACCTGATACAATGAGTGACGTTATCATTGATAATGACACTATCAACATTGACCTACCTGGAGCAATGTGCAGCACTATCTTTCACAAAAACTCAGAGCTCACGGTTAACAACAATAACATCGACACAGATGCCACAGATGTTGACAATAAATATGTTGACAGCAAACAAAATGCTGACAGTCAACAAGATCCTGAAGGTCATGACACGGTCTGTCTAACAGATGGTACCGCAGAAGGCACGGATGACTCCCCAACCGAGAGCACAAGCCCGGTAAGTGAACCTTCAAATACAGTTGAGGCAGAAGAGACACAACAGTTGGACCCAACCGGGGCCCAACATGAGAACCTCCTCTGTGAGCTAAAACAATCAGCACTCACTGAACACTACCTACCACAGGTAGAAGAAGGTGTGGAGATCCACGGATCCCACACCGAAGACGCTGTACTGTCCTCTGGGACAGATAAATCGGCAATCAGCCAAGCTTTCGATGAAACCTTGGTTCAAGAGCATTTGAGTCTAGAACTAATCAGAAATGACACAGTTTCTACAGACTCAAAGAGCCCCTCTTCAGACAAAGGGGGGAAACGCTCGCACACCAACAACAGTGACCCGTCGCAGTCTGAACAATCAGACACACCTGCGACTGTGCCGACAGTTGTGACACACCTGAATTACACAGAAAGAGGTAAACGTAAGAAGAAACGTTGGCCGAAACCTAAAAGGTTCCTGTGTACTGTCTACTCTCAGCTGCGAAAACAGCTTAAACTAAACATTGGCATCCTAACTTGTGCCCATGGACGGACGTCCTCACCTGTGTTCGTGGTCCCCCATGACCTCAGGGGGGTGATGTTAGGTCATGCCCAAGACAAAGACAAAGATTTCAATAACCCCACAAACGACAAAGATCTCGCAAACTCACAGACTTCATGGGAAATTAAGGTCGTCCAAGCACACGATAGTAAATAAACTAAACAGTTTAAACTATATTAGTTGCTAAAAGAAACCATTCCAACTAGAACTTAGAAACGCTAAGTCTAAAAACCCACAACAAAAAACTAACCTTAACAACCGTTTAAATCTGCAGGATTTAATTGACATCGGTTATAAAGCTAAGACCTGTTTTTATTGTGTGATACACGTTGGAATCTGACGACAGGAGTGAGTTGAAGCGGTGAAACGTTGTTTTCTAGTTGCTTAATTGCTACTTTTGTTGTTGTTGAAGCTTGGTATTGTTTTTGAACACTCCCAGCCAAAAGAGGTTTTTATTAATGATAAGTTAAAGACTTAAATGGATTTAACTATGCCAACATGCAGTTTCATTTTGTTAAACCTCAGTCAATGAAGGGTCAATGTAGTTTAAAGCTACTTTAGGTACCATAAACTACACTGGTCTCACAATTTCTATATTGAACCGATTCGATCGTTTCTATTCTAGATCATCTATTCATTTTTGATGAGTCTCGCCATAGACTTCTAAATTTTATAGGGAACACCAAATCCTACGTCGTCGTCTTAAAGGACAACAGACATTTAGACCAAACTATATTTTCTTTTCTATCTTAGTTAATTTAACTTAAATTATGAATGGAGGAATAGTTTGGAATTAGAGGCCTTCGTTACAGAAGCCCTCCAAAATTTTATAGGTACAAATCCCTATATCTAATTTTGCAGAATTGATCCACCCCTTAATTGGTAATTGTAGCTGATCTAAACCATGATAGCTTACATACCAGGTGCATATAGGTAAGGCTTAATGTAAAATCCCAATCATAAGCCCACCTAAAAAACCACATAATTGCATGACACATAGAACCAGAGTGGCACTGACTGGAAACCAACCAGCCAACAACCTTCGATGTGGGGACCTGCAGCTCCAACGCTTGGTCTTCAACCTTCATCCAAGGGTCGCCTCCTCTGCGTCAATCGAGGGATCCCCTCTACATGCTGATTATGAAAACAATTGTTGCTGATCAATCAACAAAACTAATCGTTGTGGAATTACTGCTGTGGAATTACCGCTGTGGATTATAAGACTTTGTTTTCCAAAGGATCACAGACTTTGTTTTCCAAGAGTTAACAGACTCAGTTTTCCAAGGGATTAAAAGCTTACCGCAATGGGATTACCTACGAACAGTATGGAATTTCCAAAAACTTTATGGGATTATAATTTTTGATTTTTTCCACTTGCTGGATTACTTCAAGATCAGAGACAGTTCAAGGTTTCCTTTCGTGTTGGACCCCATCCCCAAGGACTGGCGATGACTTCCAAAAGGGGGGAGATGTAGTGGGCATGACCATGCCCGTTCTGATACTTGAACTGTCCCAGTGACACCTTTTCACTGATACTCTCAGAAAAAGGACATTAACACTATTTTATTACATTATTTTGAATCAAAACACAATAAGTCATAAGAGACTCTCTTATTCCTCTATTTTTGTGTTAATGAATAACCTTGTGTTACTTGTATAAGCATTATTGAATTCAATGTTTGTTAAGTCAAAGACTGTTTAATTCAAACTGTTTAATTCAAGTTGGAAATCCAATGTTATTTCAAAATAATGATCACTTCTTCATATGATGAATCAAACGGTGAAAGTGAATTAATATGTCAGACTGAACTCGATCAGTTTTGTTAGAAGTTAGAACACAGTTTTAATCAGTTGTTTTATGAAGCTGGCTCCAGTCTAATCTGTTTCTCTGTCTTCATTCTAAACAACTTCTTCTCTGTTCTAAAAACTGATCTTCTCCTATCCGAGTGACCTTCATCCACTGGTTTGTTTGGACCAATCAGAGAAGAACAACAAGTCACTGATCACAGATCCTTCCTTAAAGTTCTAAGCTTTTGCTGGAACTGACGAAGTTTGCTGAGGACCTCAATGCCATGATGAGGTTCCCCAAAGAACTGATGATCGTCTGGTCAACACGCTAATGACCACGTCATTCAGTTAAAGGCTTATAACTTGCCAAGTTATAAGTCATCTTCAACAGCTGAAAAAGCTCTCTTTTATTGACATTCCTTTAAGGAACGTCTTATCTTGAAAACAACACCAGGAGCTGCCGTTACTTTCGGTTCGAGTCAAGGCGCACGTCTGGAGACGCTGAGAACGGTAAACGAACTGACCAAACTGGACCGAGGGAGACTGACCATCTTCACGAGGTAAAAGTCGTCAAATGCTTTGCCAAGGGTACCAACGTGTAGCCGAGTTCGGCCGGAGAGCTGCCATGCTTCTGGTTAAACACATCAAGATAACTCCCTGACTCTTAACTTCTTTTCCTCCATTTCCTTCCTCCTAAACCTTTATCTTCCTAAGCCAGAAACTAAGTTAATGTACCTGCAGAAATGAGTAAAATATCATCCTTCACTTGTTCTGTTGTTCCTATATTTCATCTGTGCTGAAGTTAATTATAGGAAAAATAATCAACCAATCATGTACAAATGTGTGATGTAATTTACAATTATGTTAAATAAATGGTCCAGTCCTGCTGTGCCAACATAAGTTTAACGTTTCCTGTGAATTACATCTGGTCAAGGTATAGAATTATTGATATTGAACTGAAAAAGAGAGAACTCGTTTAATTAATGATGTATTTTTGTGTCAGTCTAAACCCTGCCAATTTATACATCTAAAATATAGGTAAGTCAGTAAACTGACCTCATCCTATATTACTACAAACTTTAACTTATATTAAATGAAATGTGTTAAATGTTATTTATTAGCATTAGTTACTTGCAAATGCTGTCTCACTTGTGGAGGCTTGTTCCAGGTTCCTAGCTGCAGTGTGGGATCCTCTGCACTCCTGTGCATGAAGAACAGCCTTTTTAAGTTCAAAGTTTTTGTCTATCCATTGTGCCGTAAGACTTAATCATGCTAACGGGGCTAACACAACGGCCAAATGTCTGTGGTAAAACTCACCCAACAAGTCGTGCTATCAGCTATTGGCTTCTCAATAACGTCGAAAATGATGGCTGGTAACTCGGGTAACGTTACGTTGGAAAAATATCTCCAACTGGGGATGATATAGCGAGTAGGGGTGCAAATCTCTGTGTCTGGAGAATCGATTCGATTCCGATTTTTGGTCTCACGATTCGATTCAAAATCGATTTTTCGATTCAGAAACTATTTTTGATTCAGAAACAATTTTTCTATTAAATTGGTCATAAATTTAGTTTCATTTTGTAACTGACGAGCTGAAAAGAATAAACAACAATGTAAACAAATGGAACATTTATTTACAACAATAATTTTAGGTTCCTTATTGTATGAAATTTTTTGCATCGTTTGATATTTATACCAAAAATAGGAACAAATAATACAGGAATGCATTAAAATTATTTAAACAACTCAAAGTACTGAAGTTTTATGATTTGGTGGACTATAATATTTTGTTAGTGATGGCTCATAAGAATATACTACCTTCAAATGCTCAACTGTATTTTGTTAAGAGAGAAAGCTGCTACAGTCTAAAGCAGTGGTCCCCAAACTGCGGCCCTCCTCCACATTTGGTCCGGCGCCCAGAACAATACCAGAGAACATTTAGATTTTTTTTCATAAGTGTATTTGTATTTGATAATAAAGTTGGACGTTTGCAATAAAATGTTCCTTAGTTATGAACTATTTTGAACTATTGTTCCACATTTAATTTATTGTGTCAACGTTTGGGGAAAAACTCTGACACATCCAAAACGTGACATTCTGTTCCACCCTTTTGCGGTCTGTGCCCCTATCTGGCAACCCTCAGAAAAAAAATCCTAAACCCGTCCCTCTCAAAGACAGAACTGAATAATGGCTGAAAAGATTAGGTAAGAAAAAATTTATTCAGAACTATTGAACGCCTTTTTTGATTTTATCATGTCCTGGACGACTGAGAATCTTCACCAGCTTAATCTGCAGTGGACAAATGATTATTTTTTTGTTCAATGCAAAGACAAGGCTGTCCGTCTCATCTGTAAAGAGGCGGTGGCGGCATTCAAAGAATACAATCTGTGGCGACACTATGAATCCCGTCACAAAGAGAAGTATGATAGCTTGCGTGGCCTAACATGCTAACGCGGAGGGGCTAACGCTAATGCGCGCAGCCTTTTGGATGGACACCGCGGAGAAACGGCTCCCAGTAAGCTATTCACTACTAATTAACTATTTATTATTGTTCCAACATCTGTGAAGAACCCAGAGAGGGTTATTTGATTGTGCTTTCTGGAAAACAATACATGTTTACATTTAGGCACTCCTGCAATCGTCACACTTTTTCCTGTTACAAACGACTCCGGCCCCCCACCAGAGAAAGGAAAAGTTATGGCCCTCACAGGAAAAAGTTTGGGGACCCTTGGTCTAAAGGGAACTGAAATTTTTGCAAAGCCAAGGTATAGGACTAGTTTGTGCACAGTCTTGTGACTTCCCGGATTAACTACTGCAACTCCCTTCTCCATGGCCTCCCCAACAAATCTCTCCACAAGCTACAGATGGTCCAGAATTCAGCTACCCATGTCATCACTCAAACCTCCTACTATATCAGGTGTAGTGGTTAGGGCGTTTGACTTGGGACCCGAAGGACGTGGGTTCGCGTCCCGGCCACTACACACCTTGGGGTGTCTATGAGTGCACACCTATTTCTCCAGCTCCCCGAGCGCCTTCTATGGCTGCTCACTGCACCACCTGGTAGGTGGTTGGGTTAAATGCAGAGACGAATTTCGTCTGTGTATGGGAAACATACGCAGATGACAAGATTAGACAATTATTATTATTATTATTATAATCCTATAATATCCTATAATAATAATACAGTAGTTGCCAAATGCTTTGAAAAACTGGTCATGACTCACATCAAAACATTCATCAACATCAAGAGGACCCTCATCAGTATGCGTACTGTGAGAACCGATCAACAGAGGACGCCATCTCCTCTGTGGTCCACACTGCTCTCACCCACCTGGATCAGAAGGACTCATACGTCCGTCTGCTCTTTGTGGACTTCACATCTGCTTCAACACCATGATCCCCCAAACTCTGATGGACAAACTATCCACACTTGGACTAAGCCCCTCCATTTGTAACTGGGTCCTAGACTTCTTAACAAACAGACCACAGTCCGTGAAGATCCACAACTTCTCCTCCTCCACCATAACCCTCAGCACTGGCTCTCCTCAAGGATGTGTGCTGAGCCCTCTTCTGTTCACTCTGCTCACATATGATTGTACAGCCACACATCCAGGCTGTCATATTGTTAAGTTTGCAGATGATACAGCGGTGGTGGGATGCATCACAAACAATGATGAGTCCAGCTACAGACAGGAGGTGGAACACCTGGAGAGCTGGTGCAAAGAGAATAACCTTCACATGAATGTGAAGAAGACAAAGGAGATGATTGTGGACTTCAGAAGGAACAAACAAACACACACCCCACTGAACATAAGTGGATCTGCAGTGGAAGTGGTCTCCAGCTACAAATACTTGGGTGTACACTTGAATGATAACCTCAGCTGGAGCAACAACACCACCAGCCTGATCAAGAAAGGTCATCAGAGACTCTACTTCCTCAGACGGCTGAGACGAGCTGGTCTGAGCAGCCCAGTCCTCACCTCCTTCTACAGGTGTGCAGTGGAGAGCATCCTGTGCTCCAGCATCAACGTGTGGCATGGAGGCTGCACAGTTGAAGAGAGGAAAGCTCTACAGAGAGTGGTGAAGGCTGCACAGAAGTCTGTTGGAGTCAGTCTCCCCACCATCACAGACATTTACACCTCCAGATGCAGGAAAAGAGCCACCTGCATCATGAAAGACCTCACTCACCCAGCACACTCACTCTTTGCCCCACTCCCCTCAGGACGGAGGTTGAGGAGCATCAAATGTAGAACCACTAGACTGAGGAACAGCTTCTACCCTGAGGCTGTTAGACTCATGAATAAATAAATAATAAGAATAAACACTGCAAAATATCACATCATGCTGATGCTGATCTGTTTTCTTGTTGCTGTGTTCATCTGTGACCATCTGCTCATACAGACTCATGTTCGTGCTGCTGTTTATAATGATGTTTTTCCACTACATTAGGGCTTAGTGTATTACTAGTTGATGTTTTTCTTAGTTAATTCTAGATGTTATTACTGTTTTTCTCTTGCATTTGTTGTTGGATGTAACTGGGACCCCGTGTACATAATCTCGTTTTCATCACATGTACTACATGCGGTGCAAATGACAATAAAGATTCTCTGACTCTGATAACCACATCACTCCTGTCCTGCAGCAGCTCCACTGGCTCCCGGTTAAATCACGCATCATCTTCAAAATTCTACTCCTCACGTTCAAATCTATCCACAACCTTGCCCCTCCTTATCTATCTGACCTCCTACAAATCTCCATCCCATCACGCTCTCTCAGATCCTCCTCTTCGCTACATCTCCATGTACCCTCTGCCCGCCTCTCCACCATGGGGAGCAGGGCCTTCACCTGCTCTGCCCCTCACCTCTGGAACGCTCTACCGCCAGACCTTCGAAACACCACCTCCCTTTCTCTGTTCAAGACAGCCCTGAAAACACATCTCTTTAGACTAGCTTATCATTAACTTTACTAAATGTATTTTTATTATCTTGCATTTTAAATTTCAATTTGTTACTGCTGATGTTTGAACTGTGTTGGTTTGTTTTCTTGCTGTGAAGTGTCCTTGGGTGTCCTGAAAGGCGCTTTTAAATAAAATGATTATTATTATTATTATTATTATTATTATTATTAATTTAAAGGGACGGTTTATTTCAATACAGGGAGTGGAATTGTGGAATGGTTTGGGAAATTATGTTAAAGATGTAAACTCTGTGATTATGTTTTAAAAAAATGATCAAAACTAAATTGTTAACAAAATACTAAAACTTTTAGTTAAGTGTTTAATGTTCTAGATACAGTATTTGTAGATTGTGAAAAGTTGTTCTTTTTGCTCTGTTCCTTATAGATAATTATTGTTTTAATTGATTGTTTGAACTTTTGTTTTTGAAAAAAGGGGCAGATAAAATAAGATTTCTTCTTCTTTCTGCCACCTTTCATTTTATGTATTCTTTCATATACTATGAGATATGGTTTTATTTTCTTTATCTTTTGGGTTTTAATGTAAAAAAAAAATTGGACTTTTAGAATCGATTCTGAATCGCCAGGACTAAGAATCTAGATTATTTTAAAAATTGATTTTTTTTTCCTGCACCCCTAATAGCGAGGCTCAGCATAGTCCATAAATCTTTAGATATCCTCACCAACGAAAAATAAAACTTCTAACATTTTGAATGTCTCTCTCCTCCGTGAGATTGGGTAGGCGCTTGTGACGTCATCGCGTTGTGCTGCCACTGCAGGCAAAAACAGCACCTTTTATATTGGTGAGTTATTTTAATGGAATGGCCAATGTCCGATATTGAACTTTAACGATAATAGCGGCCAATATTGATGCCATGCCGATAATATTGTGCATCCCTAATTCTAATGTATTTCTGGAAAATGAAGCCTACCGTATTTTCCGCCTTATAAGTCTCACCTTTCTATAAGTCGCTTTGTCCAATTATTGGCAATAAATTGGAAATATCCATAAACATGTCGCTCCTTTATTTAAGTTGCATCTATTATGCGTCACCGCTACGCGACGCGTCAGCGCCTCATTTGCCCTGCTGAAAATGGCAGCCACAGAGTGAGCGAGCATGGAAGGACTTTTAACAAGATTAACACGGTAAAAACAATTATTTGTCTGCTGAAAATTATAGCAAAGACGTAAGCTAACTGTGCGGTCAGTGTCTAGAAGAACAGCAAAATGGGAGTGAAGGTTCGGGTGGAATACTGTGGTAGATGAGGATACGAACCCCACTTTCGGGAGCTCGCCCAGGTGGTTCGGGTCGAGTTTCCCGAGGCGGAAGTGTCAGGCTTTGTGAGACGAACAGGCAGCTTTGAAATTGAAATCAACGGGCAGCTCGTCTTTTCCAAGCTCGAGACAAGTGGCTTCCCGTATGAGGATGACATCTTGGAAGCAGTCCAGAATGCCAGTGATGGGAAACCTGTGCAGAAGATCACCAAGAGCCGTGCATCATCATGTAAATGAAGCTTCACCCTGTCCAAGCATCTCGGAGGAGGAGCTCTGCGACAACAATGAGCTCCCGATAAGACCTTTGAGCACGGGCTGCTTCCTGTGATGCAGGTCTGCTGACATCCGGCTCCTCTTTCTGCTCCCGTCGGGTGCCTCAGGCTGTCGATGATTACCGTAGCTGAAAATCTTGTAGGTTATGGTTTGATGGATACATTCCTGGAGTCTAGCTCGTGTGGGGACAGAGACAGGGAGAGTTTGTCACAGATGGGTGTTATATTACCATATCGCCTCATGCCTGGCATTTTTTATGTTTGTCTGTACTGTAATTGTTCAATTTATTGCAAAATGATAGTAAAAAAGCATAAAGACTCTAGTTTCAAAGATAGACTCTCCTCTATAGGAACTCTTCCGGTAATGTTTGAGGGCTGGGATAAAAAATGTGCTGCTGGTAATGATTTGTGGTTAAACATTAATATCTTGCTTTACATACAGGGGCATTAGCTCTGCCAAGTACTGTATAATCAAATTATTCAATTATTATTTTTTAATGTTCAAAGCATATCTGTAACTTAAACTGTGGAGCCGTCAGGGGTTTTCCATTTTCATCTACTACATCCTGTCAATTTGTTTACTTTTCAGTTTTTGAATAAACCAAATGCTAAGTTCAAAAAAAAAAAAAAAGCAAAGATGTGTCTTAGCTTAACCGTTCCTTAATAAATTCACGTAATAGTCAAATCTGCTGGATTTACCGGTAAATTGTTTTGCTTTGACGTCTTCCAAACGGTTGCGCGCGCTACGAAAATAAATTGTAAATAAATCGAATTTTATCTCAAACAACTCCAACAGCTAACAGTTTGTAAATGAACACCAAGTAATTACTTTCTGTAAGTTTCAACAAAATCTGTCCAGTAGTTCACGAGTTATTTAGATAAATAGTAGCCATTTTTGCTAACAAACACTGCTAACTTACCTCCAGAGCAGGAGGCCAGGCTGCGACAGAGTCGGTCCGAGCAGAGGAGGCTGCCTTCACACATGAGGTGGGAACGGTCGGTGTCCCCTAGCGGACAAAAGTGGTACTGCACCATTTTTTGCCAAAATGAAAAACGGTCATATCTGAGCCAAAAATTGGTCTAAAAATATGGAAAAAATCCATAAACACGTCTCACCTCTCTATAAGTCGCAGGGCATGCAAATTAGGCAAAAAGATGCGACTTATAGACCGGAAAATACGGTACTTGAAAAATACTTAAGTACATTAAATTTGAACCAGGGCCCTGCTAAAAAGCAAAAAAAAGTAAAAACTTCAGCTTGGTGTAACATGACATGAGTTGTGATTCTTTCATCAATTTAAATGTTGTCACGTAAATTTAAGGCCCATTTAGTCTGTCAGCTGTTTTCACACTCCTGCTTTCTTGGTTGTACTTTCCACAATACTTTTTTTTTTTTGCAAACTACTTCAACAGACTTGAAAATCATTCGGATCTCTTCAGTTTCTTCAAAAACATTCTTTACTTTAGCATACTTGCTCTGTGTTTGTCTTTTAGCTAGTGTCTTGCTCATTTTATCTTTTAGCCATAGCTTTGCTACCTGTTTTGTTCAGTTTTAGCTCTGCCTGCCAGTGTTAACTGCTTTTAACAATTCAGTTCAGTTATTCTTTAACAAATCACAGCAGTCACTCAGCATTCTCTAGATGTCTTTTTGTTTTAAACCCAGTGCCTCAAACAAACCCCTCGATGCAGCTTTATGGTATTTTGTTGGTGCTAACCCAGAGGCACAGCAGACCTCTCGTCAGGTGTGAAAATCTGCCACCATGCTGTCATCACTTTGCACTGTTCGCACCGTACACCAATAAACTACATGGAGTCCTCATTATTGTGTGTGTAATGTAAGTGGCAATAAGGGTGCAAGATTTTCCATAAGTCAGAGGGCTATGTCCTGTTCTAGTTTCAAGTGTAAGACCATGTCCACTTGTAGAGCAGAAAGCGCCTCAGAGGGCTGGACCCGAGTCTCTCGTCATGTTCGTACATCACAGAAACCTTGTAGTGTCTCATTTTAGTTCATCAGATCCATCTGTGTAGTTTGTAGAAACTGCAGCCTGATAGAAGCAGGTGAGGATCAGTTTAAATAACTACCGTACATATTTGATCAGAACATAGATGAAAATGTAGGTGGTTGCTGCTGGAGTCAATGTTTTAATCCCTAATTTATTTTTAAGGATTATAGTTGACGGTAAAATAACAAGGAAAGTACTCTCTGTCTGTAAACATAATATTAAAGTATTTATTGTCCTGAGTGAAAAATACAAACAGTTACAATTATAATACTTCAAAACCTCAACGAAGCAGTTGGTAGGATTACAGTATCGTTGTGCAACAACTTTTTTTTTTACTTCACTGCTGACATTCTTGTAGACGTTCCTCTACCGACAATAAAAACCGGTTCTGCATGTTTGACATGGTCCAGGAAAACCAGAGTGCAGATGTTTCTGTGCACAAATGGTTTAAACAAAGAAGCTCCTGTTTCAAGCTATTGCAAAGACGCAGTTGAAGTTATTTTTGGCATCATAAGACACGCCCCCTGAAGTTTGCTGTTTGGCAGGTATTCAGATCAGATTCTTTTGTTCTCTTTACTGCATAAACCAGTAAAGAGTTCATCTCTACAGATTTCAAATGTAGGACTTGGGTCTAAGTATATTATAGTCTTACCTCTCAAACAGAACCTTCATCTTCAAAGTGTCATCTACATTTTGAAGTAGAGTTACTGTGTACCTCAGGGGTGAGTTCTTAACCCCGTTCTTTCTCCTGTACATGCTGCTGCTTCACCAGCGTACATTACCTTTCTCTGCTGATGACACTCGACTCTTCATGCCACTAACTTTTACAGATTCCAGCAGCTTTTCAAATCTTGTATGTTGTCTTTGATATCGAAACCAGGGACCTCCAGAATTCTCTTAGTCGGTGATGGCGAGTCGTCATTTCTGTCTATTATAGAATATTTTAGTATTACAAAGTACAATTAAGTAAAAACTATCAAACTATCTCTGCTGTCATCTGTGGATCTTAAGGACACATATTTAATTGGATTTATGATAACTGGTTCCTGCTTTTTGGATTCATCTGGTTCCTGGTCTATCAACACACAAGGAAGACGTCTGCAGCTAATCTGGACCTGGTCAGGCTGCCTGCCTTACATGACGGTTGGTTCATGTCTCGAGAACCCAGACTTTTGGCTGAATGGATTAGATCTCGGGGATTTTTCTCAGGCACGTTCCATTGGTATGGTCATTTTAATTTGGACCTTTCAGAAGCGAGTGGACCGACACAGACAATCGTGTTTATCTGACATTTGGCTCTGACTGGCCTTGACAGGCCGTCTTATCTCAACACGCCTGGAAGTTTTGTAAACCAGACGCTCAGCCCTCTCAACCCTTCTGCTGAGGAATTTCCATGGACTTTTCAGAGGAGCCCAGCTGAATAAACATTGTGTCATCATTTCAGGACTCTTTGGATTTGTCTTTGGTCGGCACCCCCTGAGTGTGTACAGATCTCTCCAGAGGGAACTATTTGAACGGAGTGATTTTATCTGAACTCTGCAGTGCCTCTGTGTGTTGTCCGTGGCTGCTCACCGCCCTTGCTCACCCCGTAATGTCGGTGTCATTATGTGGTGGTGTGAGAGATTTCTTTTCATTATGTTGTTGACCTTCAAACAGAGGTCAAAAATATGTTAGGATTTTTTTTGTCTCCAAACCCTATGTGTCATTTTTCACCACTTTTATTGTCTGTCCAACAGATCTCACTTGTAAATGAGTCTTCGAGGCTCAATGTGACTTTTCTGTTTAAATAAAGGTTGAATGAAAAAAGTAGTTTTCTATAGATTTTTGTAAGGAGAAAGACATAGATATCATATATACACTAGATAACCCATAGCTTGCTCCGGCGCAGGATTTAGGGCGGCCATCTTGGAGCTGTCGTCCGCTCCACTCAGCCTTATATATTTGGCTGGCACAATAAAGTATCAGCGCATTTAATCAATCATAACACGCTGAATAGTAATGCTATTGTCACATATTTAAATTTTAGGCATACAGCTATTAAAACTGCATGTATAGGAACGTATAGTTTAGCATATTTAAATAATTTTGGTGGAATACAATACTGTACTGTTTAGCAAGATACAACCAAAGATGCAATTTATTCACACACACATTATGTATACATATTCAGATACTGTAATAATACATATATATTCAGATAAGCATATATATAACTATATAAATACATACTATATATATAACTATATATATAACTATAAAAACATATATATATATAATATATATATACTATGTATATATATATATTACCCAGCACACTCACTCTTTGCCCCACTCCCCTCAGGACGGAGGTTGAGGAGCATCAAATGTAGAACCACTAGACTGAGGAACAGCTTCTACCCTGAGGCTGTTAGACTCATGAATAAATAAAAATAAAATAAAAAATAAACACTGCAAAATATCACATTGTGCTGATGCTGATCTGTTTTCTTGTTGCTGTGTTCATCTGTGTTCATCTGTGACCATCTGCTCATACAAACTCATGTTCGTGCTGCTGTTTATTCCCACTATATTAGGCTTAGTGTATTACTAGTTGATGTTTTTCTTAGTTAATTCTAGATGTTATTACTGTTTTTCTCTTGCATTTGTTGTTGGATGTAACTGGGACCCCGTGTACATAATCTCGTTTTCATCACATGTACCACATGCGGTGCAAATGACAATAAAGTCTCTCTGACTCTCTCTGACTCTCTGACTCTCATTACACATCAATGCTTACACGGAACTTCACCAGATTATCTAAAGGACATTCTTGCACCATATTCATCCACCCGGTCTCTATGATCACAGAACAGTAATCTACTTCACATTCCAGAACCAAATTAAGGACCATGGGAGACCGGGCATTCTGTGTGGCTGCCCCCCGCCTATGGAACTCCCTCCCTGACTACCTGAGAGCTCCACAGTCACTAGTTGACTTTAAAAACGGCTTGAAGACTTTTCTTTTTAAGCGAGCCTACTCTGCCTCCTCATGATTTTATCTTTGATCTTAGTTGATATTATTATTGATTTTACTTGTATTTTCACTTGTTTTATTTTTGATGTTGTTGCACTTTGTAGCACTTTGAGATTTTTGTTAATGAAAAGTGCGTTATAAATTAAATTCATTATTATTATTATTAAAGGTGCGACTTATCAGGCAGAAAATACTGTACTTGTCTGTTGTTTTAAATTTGAATCTATCTGCAGTAGTTTATATGAAATCTAAATCAGAACCAATCCTTATCCTCATGTGATGTAATTTAATGATTCTGTTATTAAATGGTTCATCTCCTGGTGAATCAACATAAGTAATGTTTCCTGTCAATTACATTTCGTCACTCACAATTTATCTGTTCAAATCCTAAAAAAGAGAACTCGTTAAAATTAAATGCTAAGAATTTGGGTCAGATTAAAATCTGCTCACTTTCATTTTGAAATATCATACAGTCAGTAAAATTGACTAGTGCATATATCTTACACTTACATGAAATAGAACGTTGGTTACGAATTGTAACCCCAGATTCTATGAGTGTAAGTGTAGCCCTTTAAAACTGAGGCCTCACTGGCAGAGGCGGTCCTAGCCTATTTGGCGCCCTGTGCGAGCAACCCCAATGGCATTGTGAGAGGTGGACAGTTGAACATGGAGGCCTCCACCTCTGTTTAATGATGGACGGTTTCTTTTCACAAAGATGGCCTCCTTTACTCCTCTCTCAAACCATCTTTCCTCTGTATCAAGGAGGAACGATGACTGAGTTTGTCACAGCTCCTCAGACTGAAGAATTCTTTTTGATACAAAGAAGAATCTGTCCAGAGGACTACATTTATTGAGCCCGCATCAGGACAATAATCTGTAAAGCTTTAGCACATTTGATATGGAAAACACATTTTGACTTAACCAATTAATATATTTTCAATGGTAAAATATGCAGGCTTATTTCATATTACTTTCATACTACTGTATTCCCTTTCATTGTTTTATGTATTTATTATCTTACTTTTAATGATAACAATGTCACTACTGTCGTTTAGAAAGTGTTTATATTGGAACTAATGCTTGTTTGTTCACACACAGAACAGCTCACCTGTTCCTTCATACTGACAGGAACAATCCCCTCATCACTCCTGACACTAAATCACGTTTAAAAAATTGTCATAACTGCACAAATCTCCCCTTTTTACAAAGTCTTATGATCAATTCAGGCCAGTTTCATGCTCATATAATATTATTTAAATGATTTAACAGTCTGTTATGTAACAATGCCACACACCACAAAATTCATTGACTTGATAATTAACTTGAACGGTTTTTTGCAGCAAAATTCAACAGCATGTCTTACCTGTTTGATCTCTCATTAACAAACTGCAGCTGTTTGAGTGAAAAATGTGTCAATGTTTGCACATTTAGCTGTGTCTGTCTCGTCTCCAGAGCCTCTCTTTTTAATCTTTCTCTTCACTCTTCCTCTCGTCCACTGACCGCACGTAGTGTCACCTCCGTAAAAACGAAAGTGAAAGTGGAGGGGGGCGGACGACCTGGGTTGAGGAAATGCACCCAGCAGCTGCTGCGGTGATTAAACTGAGGACATGTGAATAAATTAAGGGTGGGGCGGCCCAGGAGCAGCGCAATAGGTAGTGTTCTGTGTT
>JBBPBX010021945.1:0-25252 GCA_038048925.1 Garcialebias charrua
AATGACGACAATAGTGACAACAATAGGCAATCATAAGAGGCATACATATTTTTTAACAAGTTTAAAAAAATGTATCAAAGTAGCAAAACAGATAGATTATAAGGCAAATGTAGAAAACTAAAAACAAGAACATGTCTGCATTGGTTCTTGCCAAGAGTCCAACAGATTCTTAAGAACCTTCAGTGAAGCAGTCATCATGCTGTGTTGTTTCCTGAAACCAGATTGATGGAGAGGTAAGATGTTAAATGAGTCCAGGTCATTTTTTATTTGAGAATGTATCGTTTTTCTAGAACATTTGCTACAATACCAAAAGGATGGCCCAGCACAGAAGATCAACATCATCAGGTCAGGACTCTGCGGTCTATACTCATCTCCAGGCCAGCTGTCACTCTTTCAGGGCTGAAGATGTTCACATCCTTGATAGAGAGGAACGATGGTTTGAGATAGGAGTAAAGGAGGCCATCTTTGTGAAAAGAAACCGTCCATCATTAAAAAGAGGTGGAGGCCTCCGGGTTCAACTGTCCCCCTCTTACAATGCTGTTATTGCTAGTATCACTCAGCCCTCTGTGAATAGCAAACAACCATCAGGGTGCTAACAATCCATCATTAGGCTGATGGTCCTCCTTGATCATGTGAGCAGCTGGTTTCGGCTGTCATCAGCCAACTGGTTGATCCACTGTGAGAGGGTGCTATTTATAAGACTGAGCTGAATACAGCAGCTCAGACTGAGGAAGTCTTTCGGACGAAAGACAAAACGTTTCTACATGTTTTTTTGCTTTGTTTTGTTTTGTTTTTTGAATGTCCAGAGGACCAGACTTAGCTTTTTTAGAGTTTTCTACCTGGATTATTGAGCATGCATCAGGGTACAATTCAGAGTTTAGAGATTGGTCGATAGTTGTTCAGTGAGTTGGGGTCACCTCCCTTCAGCAAAGGAAGAACAAAGGCTGTTTTCCAAGCATCCGGAATGGAGTTTTGGCTTATGAACTAAGATATATTTTGCTCTTGTGTTTTTTGTTGTTGTTTTTTTTCAATATTTGCGTACATTTTATGATTACACATCTGCTTATAAATTGGAAATCTGCTTCTTACTTTTTTGTGTTAATGGTGGGTTTTCTCCTGGTACTCTGTTTTTCTCTCACAGACCAAAAACATGCATGTTAGACTGATTGGTAACGAAATTGTCCCTACACTGTAAAAACAAACGGTAGTTACAGGAAAACTCTGGCAGCTGTGGTTACCAGAGTTTTCCTGTAAAAATTACAGGCGCTAATTAAATCTACCGAGAAAATATGTAAATTAACTTACAGTGATTGAAATCGCTGTTAATTTACATTATTAATCAGTTAAGTCAACACAAATTAAATGTAGATGTTTTGTTCTACATAAGATGACCCTTTCCTGTATTTCTTACCTCTAATAAATATTTTTAGTACATCAACAACTGGCAAAATTAACGGGGAAATATCAAACAAAAAACTTATTTAAACTGGTAAAACCACAGTAAAATTTTGTATGTAAAATAAAATATATTTTGTGTATTTTGTTCATTGTTAATCTTCTTCTTCTTTCGGCTTCTCCCTTCGTCAGGGGTCGCCACAGCGAGCTAGTCGCACGAAGACTTGGCAACTGTTTTAACGCCGGATGCCCTTCCTGACACAACCACAGACCACCGAGCTACCACAGCCCTCTGTGTGGAGTAGAGAGCTGCTATCTAGGGTTCCCGGGGAGATGGTGTGGGTTAAGGGCCTTGCTCAAGGGCCCAGAGTGGGGCAGATGAGGGTGGAGAAAGGTGTGACTGCTTCACTTATCCCACCCACATTTTTGATGTTGTTGGTACCGGGGCTTGAACCGGCGATCTTCCGATCACAAGCTCACCTTCTTAACCTCTGTGCCACCACTCCTACAATTTTCTCATATCACAAAGTTAAAAATCATTGTAGTTGAAAGCTTTTAGCGGGAGTCAAACTCAGGTCTCGTGCCCTATGCAAACTTAAATTTGTCTTTATTCTTCCATCAATCTTGTTAAAAGTACAGCATAAGGTTGGAAAATGATTTACCTTTGTATTTTGTATTTTCAAAAACAACTGATAAAAACACTAGTTTTTCAAGCATTTAAATGTCATATTAACAAAATTGCTTTGTTATGGCCATTACAATATATTTTTTTTGTTTTTTACCACCATTTGTAGTTTTAACAAATACACTTGATTATTCGACCACATTTTTGTTGTACAAACAACGTAAAACGATTGTATGACAGTTCACAAAGGTTAACTGTGAATTACACAAAACATTTATGCTTTCCATTTTACAGTATTTTTATGTTGTGATTTTACATAGTTTCTATGTAAAATCTACGGACATTTCTTACAGTGTAGGTGGGAGTGAGAGAGAATGGTTGTTGGTCTCGTTTGTCTCTATGTGGTCCTGTGATGGAATTGCGACCTGTCCAGGGTGTACCCCACCCCTCGCACAGTGATTGCCAGACACGGGGCGACCCCCGTGACCCAAAATGGAAGAAGCGGCACTGCACTAAAACCATAGATATACGGAAGGATCTGTGTTCGGATATTCCCGGAAATGGCCCGCAATGATCCTTAAAAAATCCCAAAATCTGGATACTTATCTTCGGCAGATCCAAAATAAATGGACCCCCGTGACCCAAAATGGAAGAAGCGGGTAAAAGATAATGGATGGATGGTTTATTGTATTTATTTTTTAACCTTTTTCTGATTAATTTACCACCATCATAATAATTTATAAAATCCCTTACTAGATGTTACTGATGACGTAGTGCCTCATGTACAGTATTAATGGTGTGTGTGTACGCACCAGGTTCCACATGTCTGGATATATCTAAGCAAATTTTGCACGAGTGTGCTGTAATATATGCACACATTTACCTGTTCTGAGAATGTGCTTACCACCATGTGAACTTTTTTAGTGAACAGTATCAAACTACATAGTACTGAAAATTTCCAAAACACTCCAGAATATGACTTTATTTGGTTTCTTGTACTTAAAGGACATGTATACGCTGTTTCTTTCATGGTTTTAAGCATTTAAGATTTAAAGCCGAGCAATGAAACTTAACCACATTTAACCTTTACAACATAACATGTAGAACAGCTCATGTGTGTTGATTCCTCCAGTCTACAAGCTGCAGACTATCACACATGCCCATAGATTGTGTGAAAATGTGACTAGTTGTGTGTAATTGGGGAACAATAGCAGCTTTGACAGTGATGAAGGACATCAGTAGTAGAAGAAGTGGGAGTTTTTGGAATCACTGATTGAGTATTTCACAGACGTCTGTAAACCATGCCATGCCAGCCATATGGGAAAGCCTCATCCATATTAATCATTCAACTTTTATTTACATATGGTGCACAGATGTACCAAATTAAATACCATCGCTGCACAGTGACTTGTTTTTTGACATCATCTATTTAATTAATAACCCTCTATGTTCCACCAAGACCCTGAGTGCCTCTGTGTTTACAGTAATTGTTGTTAAACACTTGCATAAAGTTGGAAATGCCTAAGATCCAGAAGTGCAACTGCAGCTACACACACAGAGACTCACACTCACACCTCTTTGTACATGTGTGGTAAATATTTTTTTTCACACCACTAACTTATTCAAGAGCATCTCTTACTCACATTCCAATAAATTCCTCATTTCCTGCATCTAAACATCAATTTTGATCATGCCGAGAAGAATCTTGCATGCAAGACGTATTTGCATCTACTGTATTTCCATATTTAAATGGCTGTATGTCAGGGGATGTGTCTTATGTGTGCTCTTTTGCATAATTTTTGGAATGTATGAAGGAAAGGTGAGCAGAAATATATGTGCACAGTTTTTTTGCGGTGTTTTTTTTTGTGTGTGTGTGTGTGCATACATTTTTCACATTTTGTATCAGTTGTGTACAAGTTAAAGTTCAAGTTCAAGTTTCTTTGTCATTCACATCACGTGGTACATGATGTGGAATAAACTTATGTACTCAGGGTGCCACTACACCCAAAACTAGCAAAAATATAAAGTGTAAAAAGAGGAAGTATATAAGGATTGAAGATATACACTAAGATATACGCTAAACAATAATAATGTAAGACAATTATGGCGTAACAACAGCAGCCCAAACATGAGCCTGTGGTGAGCAGATAGGTATGAATGAATACCTCAGCATTAGATAATCAGCAGCATGAGATCAGAAGCATGGCAAATCAGCAGCACAGATGAATCACTGTAGAGGAATAGTTAGTCAGAGCCAACAATACACATTATAACAGATAAAGTTTTGTAATAAACGTGAACCAATCTTGATTAAATCTTATAGTGAATTCTTGGCAATGTTGCTATCCCCCTTACTTGAATAAGAAAACACAAAACCTGGTCAGTTGAAGTTAAAAATCTGTAAAGTTTATTTTCAGTTTGAATAGTGACATTATGGAATTATAGCAAATGTGAAATATGAATGAATAACCAATAGTCAAGAAAGTCCATGGTCAATAATCCATGTATCAAATCTGATAATTCTCAATCAGGTCATCTGGACAGTTTCTTTTTAGTAGAAACGTTTCTACTAAAAATAAACTGTCCAGATGACCAAGTTTACTTGGTGGGGTAACTTCAGTGTGCTTGGGACTACTCTGACTGACGAAGCCCTCTGGAGTGAGGGTGAAACGTTTCTACTAAAAAGAAACTGTCCAGATGAACTGATTGAGAATGAGCGGATTTGAGAAGAGATGTTATTCAGTTTAGGACTAATGTTAAAATTTAGGCAAACTTTATCTTAGATTCGTAAAGTAAACTAAATGTGTCTAAAATCTTAGTTGGCACTGAGGGCCATTCTTTTTCATCAGAAGGAAGATGTTTTATCCTACCGGAGATGTCCATTCAAGGGATATGACGTGAAAGCCGGAGGTTCATGCAGTCACCGGAAGGGTTGTCTTTTCCTTCAAGGACGGCATCTCATCCAGCAAGACAGTTCCTCATCAATCTGGAGTGTTTGAGCAAGTTACAAGGACTTTCTCCATTTCGGCTGACTGAACCCCGTCCAAGATGGAAAGGGACCAGAACCTGGCTCCCCGCTGATTCCTGGGCTGGCTTGAAGATGCTCCAAGAAGACCACTTCCCAGCCAACACAACACAACTCTACTGATCCTCCCTTTCGTGTCAGCTTTACCTGATTTTAGAAGGGGAAGTTGCTATGCAAATTGTATCTAATCAATACAGCTTACCAACAGTAGGTGTTAACCAAGCTGAATACATTAATTTTGATTATATAACTCCACCTCTCAAAGTTTAGAGGGACCAATGACTATTTACATGACAACACAATTTCTTCACATATGTTTACCGGTAGTTAGACTTTTTTCACACAACCTAGGAAAACAGGTGGTCTGTTTGAAGCGCTGTCTAATTGACCTACTTCCTCTGTTGTCATGGTGACAGGGTTGATCACCCAATACTGTTTCAAGACAAGTGTTCTCTAGGGGCCTTGTGAATTATCATACCATCCTGTGACCAGGGTGTTACTATAGAAACTGACATGTTGTATGTCCTCGGTGTAGGGTAGAGTTCTGTTCAATTGTTGAACAGGTATTGAAGGGTGTCGTCTTGTCTAGCTTTCCGAGGTAAGGGTTGATTAGCAAAGGGGGTATAATTACCATACAGTAAGTTCAATGTCTCTGAGGCCCGATCAGAATGTGCTGACTCATCCTGATTCGTCCTTATGAATTGTAGAACACTACATCACATATCACCAATTAAAGTGGCATTACAGTGATTTTATTTTTCTTTTATCCTGGTTAGGAATTTATGAGTCTAACAGCTTCAAGGTAGAAGTTGTTCCTCAGTTTAATGGTTCTACATTTAATGCTTCTCAACTTCCTGCCTGAGGGGATTGGGTCAAAAACTGTGTGTGCTCGGTGAGTGGGGTCCTTCATGATGCAGGTGGCTCTTTCTGCATCTAGATGTCTGTGATGGTAGGGAGGCTGACTCCAACAGTCTTGTGCAGCCTTCACCACTCTCTGCAAAGCTTTTCTTTCTGCAGCTGTGCGGCCTCCATGCCACATGTTGATGCTGGAGCACATGATGCTCTCCTCTGCACACCTGTAGAAGGAGGTGAGGAGGACTGAGCTTCCCAGACCAGCTCGTCTCAGCTGCCTGAGGAAGTAGAGTCTGTACTTTCTTGATCAGGATGGTAGTGTTGTTGCTCCAGCTGAGGTTATCATTCATGTGTACACCCAAGTACTTGTAGCTGGAGACCACCTCCACTGCAGATCCTCTTATGTTTGGGGGGGATGGGGGGTGCAGGGGTAGTGTGTTTCTTCCATCTGAAGTCCACAACCATCTCCTTCATCTTCTTCACACTGATGTGAATGTTGTTCTTCCTGCACCAGCTCTCCAGGTGTTGGCCAGGTCTTTATATTTAAAATGTGAAGAAGATTGTGTCCTTTCTTGTCTTTAACACCAGTATTTAAACACAGTAGTCCATGTTTAGTCCATATTTACAAAACAGTGTTAGTATTTCTAGTTTTTTTTCTTTCTGTTTGTGTTGTGCATTGTTGTAATTTTAAATAATTTAAGTTCATTATATCCTTAGTTGTATTTGTAACATTTTTACCTTCATTTTATCCAGTCCAATTTTCTTACAGGACTTGATTTTTAAAATCCTCTTTGTCTCCCTCTTTGATCTTTCTTCTTTGCCCTTTTTTTTCTTCTGCTATTTGATAAGATTTTGGTCTTTTTTTTTAATATGCTTTCCTCAAAACTTTATCTTGGCAAGAGTGACAATGAGTTGAAGTCTTCACACACAGTTCTATGCCAACATCCATTATACCTCACTCTTCATCTTCCAGGTTCTGTTAAAACCGAAACGACAAAAGATTTTCTCATTTCTATCTTATTGTTCAGACTTTTATCTGTGAGAAATGACTAAAGTGTATGTTAATACAAATGTGATTGGTGCTCTTAGTTCCTTATTTTAGCAACAGTGTATTGGCTTCTAACAAAACTTAACCTCATGTAAGTGTTGGTCATATGTGTTTTATTTCAGTAGATTGAATTCACTGCATTGTTGTGGCTTTGAGAAGAATAGTAAAACTTTGAGAAGAATAGTAAAACTTCTGTGCTTGGTGAAAAGCTCATGTGATCATCAATATTATGTATGAATTGTTTATTAGAGTAAAAGGGGCAGAAAAAATAAGATTTTTTCTTCTTCTGCTGCCTTTCATTTTATATATATTTTTTCTCTTATTGTATTGTATTGTTTTGTTGCTTTAATCATAAAATGAATGAATAAATCAATCAAATCAAATCAAACATTTTGTCAGATAACGCTTAGCTTGGATTGACACCTTGGATTAGCTTGGATTCTTCATTAGGTCAGTATAAAGAATGTTTATTCAACAAATTATTTTTTTCCATTATTTGTTGTTTCCATTGTGCAATCTTGGCTGTGAATTGTATGGATTTTTTCAATTAGTATTACTGAAACAGTTGCAATAATTTGATGTGTTTTTTTTCCTAAACACGTTTCAATCCTCAGGATACATAGGTCATTATAATCCTTTTGGTGGGAATAACAAACAAACAAAAATAACGTTTAACTAAATTTTTTTGGTGTTTTTGACACAGTCCCACTTTTTTTTCTACAGGTTGCCCATAATGTTTTTTTGTTTGTTTGTTTGTTTTTTGTAACTATATTTAATGGTTTGTAAAATGTCATTAACTGCAGTTCATACTTGTCACTTTCTGAACTTCTCCATGAAACAGAAACTTCCTGCTGACCATCACTATCCTAACTAACACACCAAACGTTATATATTAAGAAATGGTAGTTTTACTTGAGATGCAGACACTTTTATAACATATAAGAAAATATAAGATGGTGAGGTAGAAATGCATTTGATTGATCCATAGCAGGGGAAAAAATCTTTATAAGTAGATTTTCACAAACAAGAAAAAGCGAAAATATTTATAATATTTATCATGTTGAAAATTGTCAATCAACTAAAATTAATAAATTACCAGGAACTAGACTTAAAGAAATAAATGGCCTGATGTTCAATCCACCCCACTCTAAAGTTTAGTCCAGTTGTTTCCACAAGTTGAACCTGTTGAGCGACGGGCCATTGCAACACAGTCAATTCAAAACCAAACAATGATTGCCTGGCTAATCTGTGCTCAGACAAGGTGTTTCATGAGTTCATAATGCGTTTATTAATAAAAGTTTTTTTTTGTCCTTAGTTCCTTCATCCTGAACAAAAGAACAGGTTTCCTCATCATCAAGGAGAACACCCCAACAGGAACTTACCAGTTTCAAGTCCGAGTGTCTGATGGGATTTGGCCCGATGCTGTCTCCACTGTTACTGTACATGTAAGGGAGCTGCGAGAGGAGGCCATCTTCAACTCTGGATCACTCCGTCTGGCAGGTGAGAGTGACTTTTACAGACACCTACTTTACTTTCTGATTAGTAAACTTTAAACCACAAATTCTCCGTGTTGTCTGGTTTATGCTCACAGACAGCTGCTGTCTTCTCAATACTTTATTCAGACAGTTGCTTGAGTGAACTTCTTTGCATGTCTCAAATTCCTTAAGCAGCCTGAAAGGAAGGAAAAATGAATCAATCTATGATCTATCTATCTGTATCTGTCTGTCTGTCTGTATGTCCGTCTGTCTGTCTGTCTGAAAAAGAAAAAAGAAAATCACTGTAATGCCACTTTAAGTGGTGATATGCGACTTATCCGTGCTGCTGATTATCCATGCTACTGATTATGTTGTGCTACTGTATTCATACCCATCTGCTCACTACAGACTCATGTTCGTGCTGCTGTTTAATATACCATATTATTTTACATTATTAGTGTTTGGTCAGCCACTAGGGAGCACAAGCCAGTGTATCTCTTGTGCCGGTCCCAAGCCCGGGTAAATGGTGAGGGTTGTGTCAGGAATGGCATCCGATGTAAAACACTTGCCAAAACCATAATGCGAGTTCATCAAAGTGAAACCATACCGGATCGGTCGAGGCCCGGGTTAACAACGTCCGCCACCGGTGCTGTTGACAAACAGGGTGCCGGCGGAAATTGTACTACTGTTAGTCGAAGACCCCGAGGAGGAAAACGTGTCAGGAGACAGAGGGAGAGGAGGAAAGTGAAGAATGTAGGACTGAGGGTTGCAACTCTAAATGTGGGGACAATGACAGGCAAAGGTAGAGAGCTGGCTGACATGATGCAGAGAAGAAAGGTAGATGTTTTATGTGTCCAAGAGACCAAGTGGAAGGGCAGCAAGGCTCGCAGTATTGGAGCAGGGTTCAAACTGTTTTACCATGGTGTGGATAGAAAGAGAAATGGAGTAGGGGTGGTCCTGAAGGAGGAGTTGGCAAAGAATGTAGTAGAGGTGAAGAGAGTGTCAGATAGGGTGATGTGTCTGAAGGTAGAAGTAGAAGGTCTGATGCTAAACATAGTAAGTGGTTATGCTCCACAGGTTGGATGTGATGGGGAGGAGAAAGATAAATTTTGGAAAGATTTGGATGAAGTGATAGAGAGTATTCCCAGGGAGGAAAGAGTGGTGATTGGAGCAGACCTGAATGGACATGTTGGTGAAGGAAACAGAGGGGATGAGGAAGTGATGGGTAGGTTTGGTGTCAAGGAAAGAAACCAGGAAGGACAGATGGTGGTGGATTTTGCCAAGAGAATGGAAATGGCTATAGTCAATACCTATTTCCAAAAGAGGGAGGAACATAGAGTGACCTATAAGAGTGGAGGAAGGAGTACACAGGTCGATTACATTCTGTGTAGAAGAGGAAACCTGAGAGAGATTGGAGACTGTAAGGTTGTAGCAGGGGAGAGCGTGGCCAGACAGCATCGGATGGTTGTGTGTAGAATGACTGTTGTTGCGAAGAAGAGAAAAAGAGTAAAACCAGAGAAGAAGACCAAATGGTGGAAGCTAAAGAAGGAAGAATGTTGTGAGAAATTCAGAGACGAGCTGTTAAAGGCTCTGGGTGGTAAGAAAGAGCTTCCAAGTGACTGGGCTACTACAGCAACAGTAATTAGAGAGACAGGTAGGAAGGTACTTGGTGTGTCATCTGGACAGAGAATGGATGATAAGGAAACCTGGTGGTGGAATAGTGAAGTGCAGGACGCCATTCAAAGAAAGAGATTAGCCAAGAAGAAATATGACAGTGAGAGGACTGAAGAGAGGAGACAGGAATATAAGGAGATGGGACATAGAGCAAAGAGGGAAGTAGCTAAGGCAAAGCAGAGGGCGTACAATGAGTTATATGGGAGACTGGACACTAAAGAGGGCGAGAAGGACTTGTACCGATTGGCAAGACAGAGGGATCAGGCTGGAAAGGATGTGCAGCAGGTTAGGCTTATTAAAGATGGGAATGGGAATGTTCTAACAAGTGAGGAGAGTGTGATGGGAAGATGGAAGGATTACTTTGAGGAGCTAATGAATGAAGAGAATGAAAGAGAAAGAAGAGTGGAGGTAATAGAAACTGTGGACCAGGAAGTGGGAAAGATTAGTGAGGGTGAAGTCCGGAAAGCTCTGAAAAGAATGAAGAAGGGGAAGGCAGTAGGACCTGATGACATACCAGTGGAGGTTTGGAAATGTCTTGGAGAGATGGCAGTGAGGTTTTTGACTCAAATATTTAATGGAATATTTGAGGGTGAGAAAATGCCTGAAGAATGGAGAAGAAGTGTGCTGGTTCCCATTTTTAAGAACAAGGGTGATGTACAGAGTTGTAGCAACTACAGGGGAATTAAGTTGATGAGCCACACAATGAAGATCTGGGAGAGAGTTGTGGAAGGAAGGCTTAGACAAGAGGTGACTATCTGTGAGCAGCAGTATGGTTTCATGCCAAGAAAGAGCACCACAGATGCCATCTTTGCTTTGAGGATGTTGATAGAGAAGTACAGAGAGGGTCAGAAAGAACTCCATTGTGTGTTTGTGGATTTAGAAAAAGCATATGACAGGGTGCCAAGAGAAGAGGTGTGGTATTGCATGAGGAAATCTGGAGTGGCAGAAAAGTATGTTAGACTGGTACAGGACATGTATGAGGACAGCAGGACAGTGGTGAGATGTGCTGTGGGAGTGACAGATAGCTTCAAGGTGGAGGTGGGATTGCATCAAGGATCGGCTCTGAGCCCCTTCTTGTTTGCTCTGGTGATGGACCGACTAACAGATGAGGTCAGGCAGGAATCCCCATGGACTATGATGTTTGCAGATGACATTGTGATCTGTGGTGAGAACAGGGAACAAGTGGAAGAGAACTTGGAGAGGTGGAGGTATGCACTTGAAAGAAGAGGAATGAAAGTCAGCCGTAGTAAGACAGAGTACATGTGTGTGAATGAGAGGGAGGCCAGTGGAACAGTGAGGCTACAAGGAGCAGAGGTCACAAAGGTGCAGGACTTCAAGTACTTGGGGTCCACTGTCCAGGAAAATGGGGAATGTGGTAAAGAGGTGAAAAAGAGAGTCCAGGCAGGATGGAGTGGATGGAGAAAAGTTTCAGGAGTGATTTGTGACAAAAAGGTGTCAGCAAAGGTCAAAGGAAAAGTTTACAAGACAGTGGTGAGACCAGCTATGTTGTATGGTCTGGAGACAGTGTCATTGACAAAAAGACAGGAGAAAGAACTGGAAGTGGCAGAAATGAAGATGCTGAGGTTCTCCTTAGGAGTGACAAGGATGGATAAGATCAGGAATGAGATCATCAGAGGTACAGCACATGTTGAACAACTGGGAGATAAAGTTAGGGAGGCCAGACTGAGATGGTTTGGACATGTCCAGAGGAGGGACAGTGGGTATATTGGTAGAAGGATGTTAGAAATGCAGCTGCCAGGAAAAAGACAAAGAGGGAGACCAAAGAGGAGATATATGGATGCAGTTAGAGAGGACATGAAGGTAGTTGGAGTGAGGACAGAGGATGCAGAGGACAGAGTGAGGTGGAGGAGGATGACTCGCTGTGGCGACCCCTGAAAAGGGAAAAGCCGAAAGAAGAAGAAGAAGTGTTTGGTGTATATCTTACATCTTTTAGCGTATTTTTTACTGTATATCTTAAAGCTTTATTTATCTGTTCCTTTTCATACTTTATATTTTTGCTATTTTGGGGTGTAACTGGGTCCTTGACTACACAATTATGTTCCACCTCATTTGTCACATGTGATGCAAATGACAATAAAAAAAACAAAACAAAAAAAACTTGAACTTGAAAGCCTGACACGGTGTGACTCAAGCTTAGCTTTCAATGTACAGTCAGAGAAAAACTACATGCAATAAGTGCTGATAAAAACGTACAAAATGTATATAACAGAACATATTTGAATCAAATTTAAGAACATTTATTTTAGGAAAATACGTAAAAAGAATGCTGTGCTACAAAAACCATCTATACCATGCTATTTTATTTGTAGTTTACTCTTCATTGTTTGGAAACCCATATCCAAAAGCTGGACACCTTTGGGTATGGACTCCTAGGTCCACTTAGACTAGTTTACAGCTGCCAGAAACTTCACTGGCTGTCATCCTGCCAGGGATATCTCTGAAAGATGTGCTGTGACATTAGTTCTATAACAGCAACACGTTTAGTTGGACCCACAACAATACCAATTTGGGATGAGTCCTGCTGACAAGGAAGTGCTGAATGTGCTCATTATTTTACAGACGTGTCTCAAGTTATAGAAATAGTGTTGATTGTTGTTTACTCTTCTCGTTGGCTGGGTTTCAACTTTTTGCTAAGAATAATTTTTTTCAGAATTATTACTTCTGATATTAATTCCTGCTCCCTATCTCATGGGATGTCAGCTGTTAGTGCAAATTCAGAAAAGTATGTTGCCATCACTTACTCTGGCAAAATAATTAGTTGTGGATCTGCTCAGCCAGCACATTCCCCTCTTATGATGAATGGCATCCATCATTACCTGATGTACAGCACATCTCACTCTGTTCAGAATTAAATTCGATTTAGAGACATAGGACATGGCTCAAGGATGTTTATGATTGATTATAGAGATAGTATTATATATTCAATAGAAGCAGACGGGGAGGCTGTGAATGTTCTCAAAGATGGAAGAAGAACAGAGAAAAATAATAAAGGAAAGGAAAAGGTGCAAGTGAGAGTCAAACCTCGTATAAGCAGATAAAAAGATTATTTCCTGTTCTAAGAGAACTGAGGTAAATTTAAAATGCACTAAATGCTTAGACAGTAAAGTAGCAAGCAGGTGCACATATTTCAATATTTGTAAAAAAAAAAAATGAATAAAAAATAAATAAAAAATAGGAAACTAAAGTGTATTCAAAATACATCTGAGTAAATGTACAACAAGCAAAATGGAAGTTTAAATGTAATAATTCCAAGATGTCAGACAAAAAAATTGTTTGACAAATTGTGAATGTGCAATTTTTTTTCCCTTACTGTATTGGTATCCTCTTTCATGTGACAGGAAGTTAAATGACCTGAGAAAAAAGTGAGAGGAAATGTTCACATTACTGAGCATTTTTTTATTATTAATTAGCTCTTTAAGCTGATTAAAAGGAAGAACTGTGAAACAGCTTAGCCGCCAAGTGAGGTTGTCATAATCTGTGTTTTGGTTACTTATTGGTAGATCTTTGAGATTTTTATTTTATTTTTATTTTTTTAAATTTTAGATTAATTCCCTTTATGATTATTATGTTCTAGCTATGTGATATGGGGCTCTTGTGCTTTGAGATCCCTTGTGTTTAATCAGTTTATCTTTGTGACATTAGTTTCTCTAAATTCAGATCCTGATCAATATGTGTCTTTTCAGATGATACTTGTGTTGCCAGTCCCATATCTCACTCATCCACAGTCAGGCCCTCAGTGTTTTTCCAGTCAGCCTGCAATGTTCACTTCAACTGTTCCTCATTCCCTGTTAATCTCAACAGATGTCAATCCCCCACTTCTCTTTAGTTTGTGTATATTTGGGTTCTTTCCATCTCCACTTCAGAAGTGCATTATTGGGCTCTGGTGTTCTCCTCTGAGAACATTTATCTTTAATGATTCCTTCTACTTGTGCTTCCAGTAATTATTCCTCAGTTGTACATTTTGTTGTCTCATCAACTTTTTATTCATTATTTTTTTTGCAAATAAGTTTTTGTTTTCTGAGCTCCTTGTGTCAGTCTGCATCCTGAGTTCAATCGTCCTGCCACCATGACAGAGGTACCATACCATACCATACCATACCAATTTATTTATAGAGCACTTAAACAGACGAAAGGCCAACCAAAGTGCTGTACAATAGAAACAAACAAGCATAGCAGACAGGAAAACATATAAAATATAGATATAAATAGCAACAGAAACTAACTAAAATGGCGAACAATGTATAGTACAGATAGGATCAAAACAAATCACACCGTGTTAAAGGCAAGAGAATAGAAGTGGGTTTTCAAGCTAGACTTAAAGACTGTGAGAGTGGGAGCCTGCCTGACACTCAGTGGCAACTCATTCCACAGTCTTGGACCTGCAACAGAGAAAGCCCTATCACCTCTGAGCTTACAGCAAGTATCTGGGATTGAGAGAAGCATCTGGTCTGCTGACCTCAGAGAGCGCCATGGGACATATGGCTGCAGAAGGTCAGTGAGATAGGGTGGAGCGGAACTGTTCAGAGATTTAAAAACATACATGAGTATTTTAAACTGGATCCGAAGGTGAATGGGTAGCCAGTGCAGGGAGGCCAAAACTGGTGTGATGTGCTCTCTATGGCCTGTACCAGTTAAGAATCGGGCTGCAGCATTTTGGACCAGCTGTAGCTGTCTAATGGAGGACTGACTGATTCCGAACAGGAGTGAATTGCAGTAATTGAGCCTCGATGTTATGAAAGCATGGATTACTGTCTCCAGGTTCATTTTGGATAGTATGGGTTTCAGCTTTGACAGCCGCCTAAGCTGAAAAAAACAGGATTTAACAATCATGTTTACGTGACTGTTAAGTTTCAGGGAAGGGTCCATTATCACCCCCAGATTAGTGACCCTTTGATTCTCTAGCGGGACTAGGGAAAGAAGGTCAATGTTGTGGTTTGTACATGGCTTCAGACTTCTTCTCATTGAAACTTAAGAAGTTTGAGGCCATCCAATCATGGATGTCGGCCAGGCAGTCAAGAAGGGGTTTAATAGAGTGTGAGCCTCTGTGCCTCAGGGGGAAGTAAATTTGACAATCTTTGGCGTAGAAATGAAAGGCTATTTTGTGTTTGCGGAAAATAGCACCTAGTGGGAGCAGGTATAATGAAAAGAGAAGGGGACCGATGATTGACCCGTGCGGTACCCCCCACTGAAGCGCTGTAGATGATGAACTGAAATCGTTGATATTGACACAAAAGGTTCTGTCTGAGAGGTAGGACTCAAACCATTTAAGGGCAGACCCTGTGATGCCCACCCACTGCTCCAGCCTAGAAATGAGGATGTTGTGGTCGATAGTGTCAAAAGCGGATTTAAGGTCCAATAAGACAAGCAGCACAGAATCACCTGCGTCTGTGGCTGTGAAAATGTCATTAAAGACCTTCAGTAGAGCAGTTTCAGTGCTATGGAGAGATTTGAAGCTGGGTTGGAACAACTCTAGGATGGCATGGTCGTCCAAAAAACATTTCAACTGAGACTCAACAATTTTTTCCAGTAGTTTGGAGGTGAATTGGTGTCTGGAGACAGCCCGGAATTTGAACACCACTGAGGGGTCAAGGTTAGTTTTTTTTTTCAGTAGAGGCTGGACAGCAGCATGTTTAAAGATTTTTGAGACCACCTGAGGATAAACTGCTATTCACAATAGCAAGAATAGAAGGACCCAGTGTAGGGAAAAACCTCCTTTAGTAGTCGAGTGGGGGAACCAGATGGCTTCATGTTGCACATTACTTGCTCCAGTGAAGACAGAGAGACGGGCTCAAAGTGGTCAAACACAGCTACTATACACACTGAGATGGGATGGATGGATCATGAGCTGGTAGAGAAATTAGTGCCCGGGTGTTCACAACTTTTTCTAAAAAGAAATGGAGGAAGTTTTCACACAGTTCAGTTGAGGCTTCCAGAGGTGAAGGCTCACTGAGGTGTAGAACTGTGTTCAGGGTGGAGAAAAGAACTCGGGGGTTGTGGGAGTTGGAGACAATTATATCGGAAAATAATTTAGCTTTAGCAGCTTTAATAGTTTTCTGATAGTGACGCCAACTCTCCCTTAACATTCAGGTAGTAACAACACTTATGACTTATGAAAAAGTAAGTCATTTTTGCCACTCAACTGTGTAATAAAATGATGGTGGACAGTCCACGCAACCAGCAGGCCATGCAATTTAGAATGGGCGATATCCAACACATTTTATAGTTAGCACTCAAAGAACTGCAAATCATCTCTGCTGAGCCACACTCCATTCCTCGTTTGTTTATGCAATGGTGGCTTCATTAACCCTAGGATGCATGAATGACCAATACCTACATTCTTCCATGAGTGGGGTCAAAAATGACCCCAATTAGAATCAATGTGTTTTTGCAATGAATTTAAATGATGTCTTTAATTTTGGTTAAAGGTAGTTATATTTATTATATTTGGGTCAACAAAAGACTGATTTGACATTTAATATGGTTATTCATAACTTTTTATAACATTTTTTCACATGAAATAACATCAAAAATCTTCAAAAATTATTGCTAGAATGTCCATCTCTCTGAAGGACAAAAAAGAGAATCAACAAACGACCAGAACATTGTACACTCACATGTGCCCACACAAACATCTTTTTCTCTATTCACTGTGCGCAGTTGTCACAAAATTTTTGCTTTTTGCTGTGACCATTGCACACTGTAGTACTGCATTTCCTGCACCAATTGGTGGCTTTGCAGTCTTTGTTTCTTGGACACATCTGGCAACTCTTTCTCTTCTGTTGGCCCTCTGTGCCTCTCTCCTGTTACTTGTTTGCAACTTTTGTCACTCCACATCTTCCATTTGCTTCAGTGATGTCAGTTGGTAGGTTCAGGGTACCTTGGGTTGTGTAGAAAACTTCCAAAGAGCACACACATTGGTACATTCCAGTTCTTCTCACTTCGTGCAAGAATGGTCACTCCAATGAAGGCCATGAGCTCCTCTTTGCTTAGATTTTTCCACTCTTTTCCTCTGCTTATTGTGACTTTTCTTCCCTCCATGTTTGTTCATGTCAACATCTCTTCTAATATACTATCCATCCATCCATTATCTTTTACCCGCTTCTTTCATTTTTGGGTCACGGGGGTCGCCGGTGCCCATGTCCAGCAATCACTGTGCGAGGGGCAGTGTACACACTGGACGGGTTGCAAGTCTATCACAGGGCCACATAGAGACAAACCACCATTCATTCTCTCACTCACACTTAGGGTCAATTTAGAGTTACCAATCAGCCAAACATGCATGTTTTTAGTCTGTGGGAGGAAACCGGAGTACCCGGAGGGAACCCACGCATGCACGGAGAGAACATGCAAACTCCACCCAGAAAGGCACGCAGATTTGAACCAGGGACCTGCTTGCTGAGAGGCAGCAGCTCTACCAGTTGCACCACCGTGCTACTCTTCTAATATACTATCAGTGATAAACAGCTTTCATGCATCTATTGGAGAGATGGTGCTAAACCCAGGTGCAGGCCCTGACCGACTTCTCAGTAAATTGTGGCTTGGTGTTAAAAGAGGCATACAGATTTTTAAAATAATTTATATACAATATATATAATAATATATAATAGGTTACCTAACGGGTTTGCATTTGTTACAAGGAATTATGAATACAATGAGTCTCTACACAACAAATGCAGTAATATCAGCTGGCTTACTAAACTAGTGTAATGTTAGCTAGCTTACGGTAAGTACTAACATTATGTTGTAGTTAGCTGAGTGTCTACTTTGTTGACCAACATGATATTCTATCACAGTAAAGTCATGGAGTTGGTAAATGCAGATAATACATGTACTTTGTATGCTGCTGTGTCAAACTGACCTCCTAGTGGTGAGACTGCAGGTATCAGATGTGTAAATGAGACAGAAAATGTATCTTGACAGTCACAGTTGGTAAGAATCAAAGGTTCCCAAAGAAAACCCTTGAGATTCTATAGGAAATGCTTGGGGTCATTTTTGACCCCACTCATGAAAAACTGGGGTAGTGACACAAAAACTGCAATTTCTGAAAATGTATAAAAACATTTAAAAAAATTCAAATGGCTTGAAGTCACAAACATGTTTTATGAGGAATACCTGGAATATGGAAGAGTAAAAACTTTTAGTTTCAGAGTTTTTGAAGAATAACAACCCTCGGGGTCATTTTTGACCCCACTTATGCATCTAAGGGTTAATGGAAACTCACATTGTTGCATGATATGTGTGACTTGACTGATGATTAATAAATGACCCAAGGTAGCTTTAAAACAGGAACTTGTCTTTGTGGCCATTTTATTAAACTGTTTTTAAAAGAGGCTAATATGAAACAGATTGTTGTTTCAATAATCATTATTGATGAGTCCCAGAACTGTTGTATTCATTGAGTTAGTTTGTACTGAATTTAGCAATACAGTCATGTATTTTCAGAGTGAAAAGCAAAAGACTGAAAACACATCCTTGAGGCACCCCTATGCTTGATATCATACTACCAACACAAACTGTATTTTGTCACTTGACAGAAAGTCAGCTACAGTGCAAGTTTGTCAGTCCAATCAGAGAGAACTTCACTATAAGTGATATTAATAAATACTGATTAGAAGTTGATAAACAATATTGACATAGCTATTCTCATATAGTTGTAGAGCTTTTTATTTACTTATTTTTTGGTCATTGAGACTTGTATTTTTCAACAATTTGATTTAGTACTACTGTTAACACATTGGTCAACAGCTTCTCCCTTTGTGTGCTTTATTCTGTGAAAACTATTGTACTGGTACCATCAAACAGCTCTGAGTTACAGTGTGTATCCATTTAATAGGCACTTGTTGTAATTGGACGACTTAAATAGAGAACAAGAAAGCACCCGTGTCAGATACTGCTGTGACTATGCTCATAAAATCACTCAAATGCTTTTAACCTGTGGTTCAGTCAGTGATAATTTCAGAAAAGTTCCAGATTTGCCCTTTTAAAACAAATTGCAGGATTCATGACTTAGATCATCCTAAGGTTCAGAAAGCTACTAAAATGTGTGTGTGATTGAGGGGAGGGATATTTAACAAGAGCTAATTCCAGGATTTTATTTTTCCATGTGGATTGTTGGAATATACACTCATTGATTTCAGTCTGAAGGATTATGTAAATATTATACTTATAGCATTACTTACACCCTCTTTGACATTCTAAATCGGATTTCAAGAACAAATGTGGAATGCAATAAGGAAGCTCAAAGCAAGCACTAGTTAAATCAGACTTACTGAGATTAAAGCTCCCTCACACTTGCTTGGCTTGTCCGTATTGATGGAAAAATTCAAACATAGTAAACAAAAAGTCCTTGAAATGTCTACGTAACCCAAACTGAAGCAGGAACAGTGCTGAGGCATAAACACGGTCAGAACTGCATTCAGCAAGCTGATGAACTGGTTTAACATCATGAGGAATTTGTAAAGGATTCTTTTTTAAATATGTTTTGATGAAATATAGAGTTTAGACGTTATAAGAAACATATTGTTTGTTTACCATCAGACTAATCTTCTAAATACTTGTGTTATGGATTTAACATATAAAAGAAAAAAGAAAAATATTATTTGAGTTATTAAATTAGATGCAGTCGATATCCTGTTTTTTCTCTTGTTTTTTCAGTATTACTTTTCCTGGTAAGAAAGTTGAAAAAACAAACAAACAAACAAAAAAGATTGCAGTTGAAAAGCAAACGGAAAGAGTATTTTTTATCTTGTTTATGCAAAAATGTGTCAGGTGTTAGGATATCACAATGTACAACTCCTCATCTTCGTTTCAAACATGCTGTGGTCTGTTGGAGAAGAGAAGGCAGGTCGGCTTCAAAGAAAACATCCTGTTTGTTTTTGTTCTCACTATGTTGTCATGTTACCTCTCGCAACAGTAAACAACTGAGTAGGATATTTATCTGTTTTTTAGCACCCATTTGTGTAAAAAACCCAAACCCATAGGCAGGAGAGTGTCTGAGCACCACCTCAAATCAAGCCTCTGGGAAGGAGAAGGCAGAAGTGAGTCGGGAGCTTAGATCAAAGCCAGGTGCAAAGGCTGCCATTCTGTATTAGGAGTTACTATCCTTCCCCGAGCCCTACCGACTGTCTCTCTGTCTGCCCATGTCCTTGTTTTTCCTTCTGGACCGACTGATGGGAGCTGACATTTGCCTCAATCCCTCAAGCTGTATCCGCTGAGCCTGATTCGAGCCGCAGGTCTTGTTTCCTAATGTTCAGGCTGAGTCTCCCGCTTTTTACGTACGGACTTAATCATTCTGCCCACTTCATTTAAAACACAGAATACAGTATATGATCACGTGAACTATCCATTTGTTTATAAGTTTGAGAATAACCCATAGAATATGAGAACTGAAATGATCCCTACCCAACATGTCTGATTCCTTGATTTTTCCCTGACAGTAACACTGCTAGCTCATTATTGTCTCCCTCTTTCTGTTGTACCTTGAACCTGGCATCAACACCTAGCATGTTTAGCTGACAACTTTGAGCTGACCAACCTTCTGTTGTTTAAATGATAAATGGAAATGGACTGTACTTTTAAACACCTTTCTGTCTTATCAACATACTCAAAGTGCTTTACACTACAATCTGTGCCCTCATTTACCAATCCATACAGCACTCTACTAGATCTGTACAAAGACTAATGAGTTCTTTAGGTCACATTCATACACCAATGGGACACACATCGGAGGCAATGAGGGGTTCAGTGTCTTGCCCAGGGACACTTCAACATGTGACTGCTGGTGGAATTGAACCCCCATTTTTTCCATTGGAGAATGACTGCTCTAACCATTTAGCAACAGCTGCCCCTATAAATATACAAATATTTTCTTTCAGAACTGATTGTCTGTGATTTAATGATATGGTACACACAAGTGCAAAAGTGTGCAGTCAGTAGCTTTCAGACACCACAGTTTTGTAGTTAGTTTGATGATACCTCAGTCGAAACATAAAGAAGGCATCTCAGACTCAGCTTTTCTTCATTAATATTTTTATTTAACCTTTATTTATACAGGTAGTCTCAGAGTCACGAGGACTCATTTTCAATGAGCCCTGTTGATTGAGGTTGATTGTTTTGTGGAAGGAACTAAAGTAACAGTCAGTGAGATTTTTTTTATTTATTTTTTTAATTTTTATGTGAAGGGACCTGGGAAGCATTTGTTTTAACTATGAGTTTGAATTTGCTGTGCTGTGAAACTTCTTATAATTAGGTACTACAGTAGTCCCTTGTTTATCGCAAGGGTTTGGTTCCCAGACCCACCCCCCTGCAATAGATGAAAAACCGCAAAGTAGGAATATCAGTTCTAGTAGTAGTAGTTGTAGTAAGTAGTGGCTTATTTTAGTTTTTTTTTTTTTTCATTTACCCTTTATTTATACAGGTAGTCTCATTGAGCCACGATAACTCATTTTCAAGAGAGACCTGTTTAGAGAGCAGATGGTGGGGATAAAGGGCCTTGCTCAGGGCCCCAGAGTGGGGCGAATGTGGGTGGATGCAGGTGTGGGTGTTTCACCTTTTTCCACACCACATCTTTTGATGTTGTCTGTACCGGGGCTTGAACCGGCAATCTATCAATCTAGTATTTATATATAGGTATATAAACTGGCATTTTAAACTCTCCCCACACTCTTGCAATGTTCCTACATTTTCTAAACTCTTAAACCTTTTTAAAATATATACATTTTAAATGGGAATTCACCAGAGAAGATGACAGTGAAGAATTAGCTGTCCAGTGATGACAATGAAAGTGATGAAGATAAGATTAAACTAGGGGCTTTGGCTTCGTCCTTCATGATAAAAGTGTGAGGTGGCATCCTTTTCCAGAACAGGCCAGTTTCATCCACATAAAAAAAAATTCAGACGATCATTGAATGTCGCGTTAACAAACTCTTGCGCTTGTGCTGTGTCACCAGACACAGCCTCTCCGTGCAGAGAAACACTTTTTAATCCAAATCGGTTTTGAAATTTGTCGAACCATCCCTTGCCGGCACTAAATGCAGTTGGTCCGGTGGTTGAACCAGGTGGTCGAAGTAGAGTTAATTTGAGCCGGATCCTGCCAGAATAAGATCCGGGAACTCTCTCATTTTAACCGGGTGTGTTCCGGCAACTGTGTACTTGAATCCAGCAACTCAAATCTCCGCCACTAAAAGTCAAAAGTCATAATGCATTTTTATTTTGATTATTTATTAAAAATACAATGAGATGAGACGTTGCCCAGTCAGTGGAGTGGATGCTCCATCCACAGCATGTGCACCAGCTCACGTACATGCTCCACACAGACACCATGTCCCGTGGGGATAAAAAACGTCTTCATCCACCTTCAGCGGTGCGCCCTGCGGACATTGCACGTTACACACAGGAGCGTCTCCAGACAGCTGTACAGCACAAGCATAACTGCTGATGTGTCAGAACTCCATATACATTTCAAATATAATAAATAAATAAATAAAAAAGCTTACAGTAAAAAATATAAAAAATAAGAGAGAAATGTTTGATGCATATTATTCACGTTAATCACGTTTCAAAACAACGGCACTAATTGTCAAAATAACAGCGATCAAAATGTTGAAAAGACAGTCCAATTTATTATATAGAATAAATGGATGGATGGATTGATTGCCCTTAGTTGGACAACCGAGAACTGAAGCACCAGGGGCAATTCAGATTGGAGCAGGAGCAACAACGCACAGGACTGAATTCAGCTGAGAAGAGTTTGGGTCGGACAGTGTGTTCTCTAAAATAGTCATTTCTATTCAACCTGTATACAAGTTGGTCTCATTGAGCCTCGAGGACTCATTAACATGAGAGACCTGTTTTTAATCCATCAAGTCAAATGTTTACAAATGTAGGCAAACATAGATATTTACCATAACAACCTGTTAAAATACACCAAAATGCAGGAAATGGCATCTATTTTATTCCCACAGAATCCAGTCTACATGATGTTTGCTGGACAAGAACACCAAGTTTCTCTTAGTGTCAGTAGTTTGTGTGGCTGTGATGCAGTTGAGTGCAAGTTACAACACATTTTAAATCACTTTGTGACCCCAGTTATGAACTGAAAAATAAAATGTACAGTACTGCAAATAAACTACACATTTTTGTACTTAAACATGAACAATTACATGTATTTGTTAAAGCTCTAATTTTAAGTCCAGGAAATTGTGGAATTTAAACATTAAAAATGTGTAGAAAACCTGAATCTAAACTATTACTTTTATAAATTAAACCACGCTCGTGATAGTTATCATACATGTCGTGCTGCTCATTCCAACACATGCCTGTGATCTGTGAGAGCGCTGCAGAACAACCACTCAGTGTGTTGTTTAGAAACGGCTTTCAGCTGTGAGCTGCTGTCACTGACTAAAAGTGTGTGATGTTGGTAGAATAACCTTACATGTGGGTTGTTGTTTTGTATTTTTATTTTTTACTGTTTGCAGATTTACACACATTTTTAGGTTTGCTACAGCATTTGAACAATTGTCAGACTAAATTGATTGCCAGAGAGATATTGAGAAAAAATACCTGACTGTCAATAATGTGCTGTTTTGATTGACAAGAAATGGACCTTCATAAGAGCTAGGATGTTATTCCCATGAGTGTTAAAATCCTGCTCAAAGCAACAAACTATGTGCAATTAATAAATAAATAAAATAAAATCATACTGCATAGACACAATGAGTTAATAGTCCAACAAATGTATTTTCTGCATTAAGGAATATATTTTCGATGTCTAATCAGCATATCTTACTTCATCACTTCATGATTATTTTGTTATATATACTTCCAGTCTTGTGTATGTTTTATTTTCTAGATATTACCTCAAAAGAGTTCCTTGAATTGAGAGGGAAGCAGCGGAGCCGCTATGAGCTGCTTGCGGACTTCCTGTCTGAGATGCTTTCTGTTCCACCGGGCGATGTTAACATCTTCAGCCTAATGGATGTGAAGGAGCGAATGCTGGATGTTCGCTTTGCTGTGCAAGGTGGCCCCTCCTTCCTCCAACCAGAGAAAATGCATGGATATTTGGCTGCCCACAAACAAAAGGTAGACCACTCTTTATGTCCTGCAGCTTTGTCAAACTGACACTTCACTTAACAAAGATGGACCAAAACAACAACAAAAAAACAGTCATCACAGTATTTTGAGGGCTTTACAGAAGTATTATTATTATATCATTGTTCAAAAACACAAAACTTTTGTAATTCTGCAATCTTTAACACGCCCTAAGTTTTTTATTTATTTATGTTGACCCAAACTCTAAGAGCATTGCTCGACAGGCAGCACCGATGTTAGGATGTTGGTAGATTTGCCAAACGTGGGTCTTGGATCATGTATTTTCTGTGCTCATGGTCAGATTTAGAGGGTATGGGTGCCCAAGTAATTTGTGTTTATTTTTGATTGTCAATGTCAATTTATTTCTAAACCACATAAAAACAACAAAAACTGTCCAAAGTGCTTTACAATTGGCATATTTCAAAAAAGAATTAAAAAAATACATCTCGTGCCACTCAAAAACACATAAGAAAGTTAACAATAAAATACAAGAACAATAAAAATCAGCTTTAACTTGTTCTCAGACTCTGCATGACTCAAATGCCAAGGAAAACGGATAAGGATTGAGCAAAAAATATAAAAGTCTCGATAATCTAAGAGGTCTTTAAATGATCGGGTAAATGGTTCCAAAGTTTTAGAGTAGAAACTGCAAAAGCCCAATCACCTCTGGACTTCAGTTTGGATCTGGGCACCTCTAAGAAAAACTGGTTGTAGTAAAACTTTACAGCTTGTAAAGTGATTTTCATTTATTTATTTATTTGTTTATTTGGGATTTTACTGACATTCTTGCAGTTTTTAAATAAACTTGTTCATTTTACATGAGACCAATTTAAAAATGGCAATGCTTCCAGGATTCTAACTTGTGTAAATTGATAATAAATTGCTGTCTGTGCCAAGATACCAAGATAAATCAAAAGAGAATCGGGTGAATTAAACTTTAAACTCAACAATAACTTGTCTCATTCAAGAAGGCTGTTCACTTATTTTCACTTTAGTGCTCTCTGTGCTTGTTATAGCAAGATTTATATATATATATATATATATATATA
>JBBPBX010021945.1:25385-41886 GCA_038048925.1 Garcialebias charrua
TTTATTTTTATTTATTTTTTTTTTATTATTATTATTTTTTTTTATTTTTTTTTATTTAAAAAAAAAATTCTGGTCATAAAGCAATGCACTTTTTTTTTTACATTTTGTATACCTACACTTGTTTTACAACATTGATGTATATGTTATGATGTGACTCTGTTTTGGCAGTGTCATTTGTTCTCTTACACCACTTTACTAGTTGAACATGACAAGAAAATGAGATATGCCGTTAAGTGAGCATCAAAGCTGGTTGAGAAAGGATTTAGGTTAATTCTATTTACGTCATATCTCATTAAAATGCAAGTGATGTACACAGTGTGAGACATGCACCTATTGGCTTCATTTCTATTTTGTAAAGAGCAAATATTTTCACTGGCATCTTTTTACTACATGTGTAGGTCTGTGAGCCTTACACTGTCCTCAAGGTGAAGTCACTTAAACAGAGACTGGCAAATGAAAATGTAAGCAGAATTGCAGCAGACTGAATTATTTGAGAGTATCAGGCCTGGATCCTCTGCAGTATAGGTTTTGTAGAACCTTTATTTTGTTGTACCAAGTTGAGAATGAGCTTGTATAAACCAAAGTCTGTCTTTTTTTTTTTTTTTTACAGAAATGTTACAACCAAATGTCAGCTTCAGTGTCCACCACAATGTTTACAAGTATTTTAAAGATTAAAGAAAACAAAATTTAAATAGTGAAGCCTGCATGCAAAACCAGCTGTGTTGAATGCGTATCCCTGTCTGGGAATGGCAGCATTGTAGCAACATTTCTTTGAGCCGCAAGTAATTCTCCCTGATTTTTCAGAGGCACCCTCACCTGTTCAGATGACACATCTGCTTCCAACAATGTAGCGTCTACATCAACCACTGGGTGGTACTCGTAAACACCGGTGTATAATACGCTCCGGTGTATAATACGCTTTGGCCAATATTTGGAAATAAATCAGAAAAATCGGTAGATAATACGCTTCGGTGTATAATACGCGCTACCGTGACAGTCTTTTTTATGGCCACTAGATGGCGCCAGGATACGCCTCCAGGTACAGTCTGCAGGTAAACAGACTACAGGGTGCATTAGCGCCCATAGCGGCCGAAACTGGTACTGCACCATTTTTAGGCCAAAATGAAAAAGCGAATCAGAGCCAAAAATTGGTCTAAAAATATGGGAAAAAATCTGTAGATAATACGCTTCGGTGTATAATACGCAGGACATTCAAATGAGCAATAAAAGTGCGTATTATACACCGGTGTTTACGGTATGTTGTTGTTTATGCTGCTCACAGGAGATCTTTATGGGTTTAGACAATCCTCTAAGTGCTTGAACATGAGCAGCTGTGGCTGAGTAGTTAGAGCAGTCGTCCTCCAATGGGAGAGTTGGGGGTTCGATTTAACCAGCAGTCACATGCCCAAGTGTCCTTGGGCAAGACACTGAACCCCTCATTGGCTCTGATGTGTGTCCCATTGATGTATGAATGTGATCTAAAGCACTGATTATTCTTTGTATAGATCAATTAGAGTGCTGTATACATGTATATGGGTACATGAGGACACAGATTGTAGTGTAAAGCACTGTCAGTATCTTGATCAGACAGAAAGGTGATATATAAGTACAGTCCATTTACTTGCCAGACACCAAAATGGAAGGCGGCACATTGCTTATTGTTCAAGCTATCCAGTTCACAAGGTTAACACATATAAAATGGCAGCCATCTTTGATTTTGACATGGCAACCCAATTTTCAAAAGAAACTTTCTTTTGCCTAAATGTTTCTACATACCAAAATGGAAGTCATTTCCTCACTTTTTTTCAAGTTATCATGCACACAATATGCACGGATCAAGGGTATTTCCCTTCCCCCCTCTTTGCTTTGGGAAGGTGAAACATAAAGGTACTGTATAATGGTGCAGTTTTATAGTTACAAAATATCACAGGAAAAAAGCTCAAAACAAAACTGAAAGTTATGCACCATAACTCATGTTCCCTGAAGAAGGGAACGTGGTGCAACACGATTGCTATGGGAATCAGTGCCCCCGCGCGGTTACCTGAAGTAATACACTCATGCCTTAACGGCTACGGCGTCAGCGTCGCGCCAGAGGCCCCGCCCTCTGGACATTTAAGCGGCTGACGCCCGTCCATCTTCCTCTAAAATGCACTTCACCGAGCTTTCAGCATTGAAAGGGCCAAATGTGTTTAACCTCATTCCCTTCTTCAGGGAACATGAGTTATGGTGCATAACTTTCAGTTCCCTTTCAGTCGGTCTCTCGGTGCAACAGGATTGCTATGGGAACGTGATCCATTCACGCCCTTGAAATGCTCAGCAAAATGCATGAGAGAGCATCTGCCTTAATCCGGCAGGCATTTGCCGCTCTCCACAAGGTATGTAGAAAGCACAACCTGAGAAGAAAAATGCCATATGTAGAAACATAGTCCTGATGTTACCACTGGGCACATAAATGAAAACACCAGCTAGAGACAACATAAGTGTCCTCTGCTAGTGTGATTACTCATCATCTCCTTTTTCCCTGGAAATCTTGAGAAGCAGGAGGAAAAGAGCAAGGGACCTATTACGCCACTGGCAATCAGATGGCAATGTAGAGGTAGAAAACCCAGTTCAAGCACAGGGTAACCTTCCATGTCCCCAGGGGAAAAATTTATGTATAAGGGGCACGCACGAGTCCCTCATCTGCTTCATGAACAGACAACTGCTAGGACTGTCAAAGAGGCCTATCATGATGTTTAGAGAATTATCAGAGGAGAGGGGAACCCTTCCACTGAAACATCTCCCAAGTAAACATAAACACCAAGGGTGTCCCTTGTGTATGCTGGAACAAAGACAATCAGGCCTTAGGCCCTCAGCCATTCCCTTCAGTGGCCAGGCTGAGGGTTGCCACAGCTCCGGACGCGGGTGTGAAAGCTACCCACGTGCCTGAGTCAGCAGGTCTCTGTAAGAAGGCAACTGCCATGGTATCCCTGAACATTGAGAAGTAGAGGTCACAGTGTGAGCTGGCTCCGCATGGGGACAAGCCTAAGGTTCTTCCAAACCGTGACCAGACCTGATCCACGACTCGTGGGTTCAGTCTTATTCAGATTCCAAAAGAAACCCTCTTGAAAGGGCATTCGCTCCGTGACTCAGTTCACTCGGAGTCTGAGTCGCCCCGAGCGACAATAATCCTGGAGCGTACCAAGTGAGCATCCTCTGTGTCAGGCTGAGGAGGGCGTGGGATCTCGTCCCCCATTCCCAGTCACTGAAGGACGCCATGGTTTTGTTATCTGATAATGCCAGGACGTGCCGTCCCGCTATCAGACCTTTACCAAAGAAGTATTTTGCTGACAGGAGTACAGCCAACAACTGCAGGAAGTTGATGTACAATCATGCTTCCTGCTCATTCCAGAGGCCTTGGGCATTCTGATTTCTGCAGACTGCTTCCTCATCCTGTTTCCGATGTGTCTGTCGTGATAATCACATAGGATGACACCTTACCTTACGGGACCCCTTCCGTGAACACAGACAGGTCCGCCCAAAGTTCCGGAGCCCTCAGGCACTTTGAAATGATTCTAAAAAAAATTTGCTCACCCAGACGGGGGCAGGTTGTTTTTGTTGGTTTATTCATGTATGCAGGACCTGCATCTTCAGCAATGCGTGTGGCACACAGGGTATGGCTTCCGCCAAGAGGCCTAAAAAGGCGTTGGCATGCTTACAGGGAAATCCGTTGATTCAGTTTAAACTTTTGCCAGGCAACGGCGAATCGAGGAAGCACGTTCCTCTGAGAGCCATGCCTCGTACCGGATGGTGTAGACCTGCACTCCTAGAAATACGGTAATCCATGGTGGGATCAGGTCACTCCTTTGTGGGTTTATGAAAAATCCAAGAGACTCCAGGTGAGAGATCACCCTGCAGGAGTGTGACTGGGCCTGCTTCCGGCCAAAAACCAGAGGTCATCCAGGTAGTTCATAATCCTGACTCCTTGATTCCTAAGAGGGGTCAGGGCTGCATCCAGACATTTAGTAAATGTACGAGGAGCAGTCTTTAAACCGAAGGGTAAGACTTTGTATTTATAAGCTTTCCCTTTGAAGGCAAACCGGAGGAATTTCCTGTGCCTCCTCCAGACGCCAACATGGAAGCGGGCGTCTTTCAGATCCACCGTACATGCGTAGTCTCCAGGTCTCACGGACTAGGGGACCTGCCGCAGTGTCAACTTGAAAAAAATATTGTTTTCTTGCACAGAGTCCTGAGATCCAGGGCCGGTTTCAGGGATTCATCTCTTTTGGGCACCGGGAAGAACTTGAGCCCGCAACGCATCCGTTGTGATGACCCGTTCATTTGTCAGACACACCCTCCAGGTCTGCACGTGCGCCATGAGCCTGGGAGGGATGTCCAGCGGCTGCTTGCTTCATTTGAGTGCAGAAGGGGTGGCCTTCGACCCCTCTTGCGTACTCTGGAGCAGGCTGGTCTACCCAGCAGAAGACATTGCGAGGTCTGACTGTCTCAGGCAAAGCTCGTGTGCCCCACTGCGGTTCGTAGTCTGACCTAGTAGGTTGTGTTTCACCAAAGTGGTGAGTCAAGAACCAGGGCAGTCTGTGCTCTGGTACTTTCATTCTTGTATATGCATGAAACAGTGATTGCTTTTCATTACACATACAGTAGACAAGTTATTGTTTAGTGCGCACACACATACCACCAGCTCCTTGTAACATTTTACAAGTGAAGTCTGGGCTCAAAAGGTCAGGTTCCCGTACTGTATGAGCGGGCAAACCTGAGGCCCTGTTACCATTTTGGGACCAGGACACATTCAGTAGTCTGAGATTTTATTGTCGTGTGTGGATGGCAATTTTTCTTTATTACACAAGGGTCTGAGTGTTCTTGTGTGTTTAGACGTTCCGAACCAGCTAGTATGTGTTCCTTAAAAACACAGAAACTGGTGGTAAAAATTCGGCATTTTCTCTCCTTCTGTGAGTGAGAACGCCTGTAATGGTGCAGGGGCATCTCCTTTCCTCTTCTTTTGCTGGTGGCCCCTTGCAGCTCCTGTAGCTTTTCTGCCTGGTGGGCCTGCGATACCGAGGCCACTTGTCCTTGTCCATCCCGCGAGGGCCCCTCAGGCCCTGAGATGGTTAACGTCAGAGAGTCATCCATAGCCTCATGGGTGGATAAGCTCTCAGCATCATCAATGTTTCGTCGTAGACATAGGAAAACTACCAGGTAGCGCAGCTGAACAGGTAGCTGAAATTCCTCCTCCTAGACTGTGCTAGACAGAGAGTCTCCTTGTTAGCCGGGGCTAAACGTGGAGGTACTCGTGAGCCCGCTAGCAGTGCTAAGACGGGCCCTCGAGCAGCGTAGCATTGGTAAAAACACTTAGTTATGCGATGAATTCTACCGTTGATTCGGTCGGACAGGATAGCGAAACAGGCAAAATATGAGGAGGTTGGCTAGCAAGCTATGCCAAACATTTTCACATACCTCCCGATGGAGTCCTTCATTGTCCACTCGTAGCCACGCTAATCATGTTAGCAACGCTGTCGTCTGCCACGTGTTGTTGTGGGTGCTCCTGGTTAGCCATGCTAACCGTGGGAGCTATCCAGATAGCAGTAGAGTTATTCCATTTCCACTCTCCTTTCTCCGGGGTCATCCGCGAGAAAAGCTTTGAGTGTCCTTGCGTGTAGCATCCCTGAGCAGAACGGACAGGCCTTGTGGGTGTCCGTTGCTGAAAAGGGGGGTATCCAGATCAGCTGAAGCAGGTTCGGGAGCCAGAGCTCATGGCCCGCCAGAGTTCCTCGTCCGAGGACGTCCTTTCGCCGAGCTACTCGGGGCTGCTGGACTGTTAGTTTCATTAGCTTAGCAGGTAGCATGCCTCATGGTTAGCGTTCGCTAACCGAGCAGTAGAAAAGCAGAAGAGAAAAAGGCACGCGAGCTGGGGCTCGCTGGCCTTATGGTCTTCTATGACTTTTGAGTTTTCGCATTACCTTCTCGGGAGCCGTGGCTGAGAAGAGTTAAAGGGATTGTGACATGATGTTGGAAATTTTCATTAGCTTAGCAGGTAGCATGCCTCATGGTTAGCGTTCGCTAACCGAGCAGTAGAAAAGCAGAAGAGAAAAAGGCACGCGAGCTGGGGCTCGCTGGCCTTATGGTCTTCTTTGACTTTTGAGTTTTCGCATTACCTTCTCGGGAGCCGTGGCTGAGAAGAGTTAAAGGGATTGTGACATGATGTTGGAAATTTGCATATTTGTCACAACATATATATCTTATATCATTCAGCTCTGTTCGTTTTTTCAAAATAAATTATAAATATATTAAAATTTTATTCAAAGTTATGGTGATATTTTCTCTGGGACACGCCCCTAGAAATCCGAGAATTTCCGCAAAACGTCATGTGACGTACACTTGGGCACTGGGCATAAGGCGGAGCCTTGCCCGTTTGTTTGGTGTGTTAACTGCTTGCCATACAGATTATTTTTCTGAAATATCGCCTCTTTTTTTGTGTAACTTGAAAAATGCCATCACGTTGTAGCGCATTTGGGTGTTCTAATATCAGCAGTGAACAAGTGAGCATTCACAAATTCCCAAAAGATGAGAAACTTTGCCTAGAATGGAAGTACAGAGAACGAGAGAACGATGGGTTCCTACTGAGAGTTGTATGTCTGCAGCGACCATCTTACTGCCGATCAGGTAACATCTGTAAAAAAAAAATATTCATGGAGGGTTTATTAATGAGAGTTTTGGATGATTTACTGTCTTAAAAAGATAGATCTCAGACGCGATCGGGACTAAGCCGAGATAGCTGCTAACAAACATTAGCCGAGATACAGGAGCAAACACGTTGCTATTTATGTATTTTTAAATTATGTCTACACGATCAGGTAACATCTGTAATTTCTTTGTATTTGGGGAGGGTTTATTAATGAGAGTTTTGGATGATTTACTGTCTTAAAATGATAGATCTCAGACGTGACCGGGACTAAGCCGAGATAGCTGCTAACAAACATTAGCTGAGATACAGGAGCAAACACGTTGCTATTTATGTATTTTTAAATTATGTCTGCGCGATCAGGTAACATCTGTAATTTCTTTTTATTCGGGGAGGGTTTATTAATGAGAGTTTTGGATTATTTACTGTCTTAAAATGATAGATCTCAGACGCGACCGGGACTAAGCCAAGATAGCTGCTAACAAACATTAGCCGAGATACAGGAGCAAACACGTTGCTATTTGTGTATTTTTAAATTATGTCTGCGCGATCAGGTAACATCAGTAATTTCTTTTTATTCGGGGAGGGTTTATTAATGAGAGTTTTGGATGATTTACTGTCTTAAAATTATAGATCTCAGATGCGACTGGGACTCTGTTAGCTCAGCCAAAGAACAAAGAAGCCACATCACGAAGCTAATCCTCACTTAGCTACTGTGTATGAAATAAACCGTGTCTAAATCACTTTTCAATTGATTGCGTGTCCAATAACTGTATAGGATGAATAACCCTTCGATTGCTTTAATACATTCATGTACTAACAATAGGTTGTGTTTGTTCGACATGCTCCGCCATTATTATTTACATGCACGTTGAGCAGCGGCTCCCCATGAGTACGTCACAATGACGTTTTGTGGAAATGCGCTGATTTTTAGGGGCGTGCCCCAAAGAAAAAACTACCATAACTTGGAATGTAATTTTAATATATTTATAATTTATTTTGCAAAAACAAACAGAGCTGAATGATATAAGATATATATGTTGTGACAAATATGCAAATTTCCAACATCATGTCACAATCCCTTTAAGCCCGTTAGCAGTGCTAACGTCGTCCGGAGACGTCTCCTTCCTCGTGTCGCTTTCTCCAGCTAGCCTGCTAGTTGTTAGCAGGGTAGCGGTGTCGCGTAGTCAGCGCCGTCGAGCGAAGCGGTCTGTGGAGAGAGGAGAAGAAAACTCTGGGGTGAAGACAATGTGCCGGACCAGCTTTCGCCAGCCCAGCAGTCCGCAGTAGAAGATTCTCTGTATGCTCTGTGTAGGGAGCGAGCTCACCTCTGGTTGAGCGATGAAGATACAGAGAAGATCCGAGAAGAGTGTTACAGGTTTAGCGAGGTGAAGGGCAAAAAGAGAAAGATGGACGGGCGTCAGCCGCTTAAATGTCCAGAGGGCGGGGCCTCTGGCGCGACGCTGACGCCGTAGCCATTAAGGCGTGAGTGTATTACTTCAGGTAACCACGCAGGGGCGCTGATTCCCATAGCAATTGTGTTGCACCGAGAGACCGACTGAAAAGGAACAGGAAAATGGTGTGGCTAGTTTTGAGTTGTTTTATGATGACAGTAATCCACTTTTCATTTTTTAGTCATTAGCTCTTTATTCAAGCCAGAATTAAACTGAATTTCTCCAACCTGAGTTCATTTAAAGGTATATTTAAAGCAGTAAATATTTAAATACATTTGTATCTATTTTCTGTCATATAACTTGAGACATAATTTAATGTCTAACAAGGACAAGACACAACAACGACAACAACAACAAAAATAACAACCTATGAGTTAAAGACAAGCACAGAGTAATGCTCATTTCATGGCCGCTGGCTTCAGTCATACCAAATTTAATGTTCAGATGTCTGAATGAAAATTGGAGACCAGTGCATGGAGCGTGTTTAAAGGAAGTGTGTTCATAGAGGTTAAACTGTTTGCTTTTCCAGCTTTTCATAGCTGAAAAAGAGATAGCTCAAATGATATCCTGAGAGAAGATGATGAGGCAGAATGCATTTGCATTTTATGTCTCTTAGGGGTGAAAACAGTCGAGTGCAGTTCTGATTGTGCTGGTCAGATCAGGTGAATCACCAGTTTCTCCTCCTGGTAACCTCCCATTTCATACAACTGTTTTCAAGAGAGATGACAGAAAGAATAAAGATATAGTTAAAAAAAAGAATAGGTGAATGGATAAAATACAGTATTAGAAAAAACTGGCATGAGAGAAAGAGATAGAGAAAGATGTGTGAGCAGAGAGGTATAGACTTTCAGGTGTGATTTGTGAGAGGAGCACAGAGCATTTCATCTGAATTCAGCCAAGTTCTCTAGAGAAGACATTGATCAGAATGAGATGTGAAGCGTGGCGAGCGAGAAGATGAACGAGAGCTGGGAAGACAGAGGAGGGAGTTGGTGGACAAGAAAGAAAGGAGGAAGGGCAGAGAGGAGGAATGAAATGAAGGGGAGGGGTGCATAAGATGAAGTAGTACTTATTATTCATGTCTTCAGTTTTTAGTAATGCTGCAGAAATAGATTTAAAAAGAAGGGCCTTGACACACAATGTCCCTCTGTTTCTGCCTGCTCTAACTCTATAATGAAACGTATCCCTCAGTGTTTTCAATACACTACTTTCCTCTTGACTTTTAATGATTCTGCATCAGTTTTTATAAAGCAACATACTGTTGGTATGGAGCTTGAATATTAGGTTCATCTTATTATTATATTAATGTTCAGAGGGAAGAAACGAGGATAGACTTTTCTAAATGTATTTTACAATAGTTGAAGGAAAATATGACTCTGCAGCCCTTTTCCCTCACTATAAATATTGTTCTTCCTTTGAAAGACTGGGTATGTTCCTCCATTTGGGAATCAAAATTCAAAAGATAGAAATCATGACATCTTTGCAGCCATTCAGACTTTTCATTGTGAGGTTAATCATACTGATTGCTCCAAGTCGATTAATACTTCCACTAACTTCTACTTAAGCAGCTTTTCTCACATCAAACCCATACTTTGTGTATAAGGAACAAAGTACAGTAATGTGCAACAGGTCTCTGTGTACCTACCACCATCCTACACGTGTTTTGGCCTGCACCATATCCATTTGTGTCCAATTCATACCCATCTTGTCATTATTTTATAGCTAACTTGGCAGACCCTTCAACATAAAATATTTATTCTACTCGTGTAAAGTTTCAAAATAAGGATGAGAAGACTTTGACCATTTATTATTGTAGGGCAGTCATCCAGGACATAGTTAATCCTCCCCCAAAAAAACCTTGAAAAATTAAACAAATGAACTTGTATATAGTTTGTGTGGAACTGCAAGTGTCCAAGCTGGTGGCTTGGAACCCCAAACTTTGCAGACATTTTTAATTGACACAGAAAACATATTCAACTACAGAATTGTTGTTGTTGTTGTTGTTGTTCATAAATTATGTTAAATTTGTCATATACTATATTTAGCCCAAAAGTCATGTTTTTCAATGAGTTTCTTAAACATGAATAAACCTAACAAAATTGGAAAATTAAATCATTTCACAAGGAGTTTGTTTTCATTCACTAATCTGAAGTAGAGCTGTCATTTTAACCTGGGCCTGAAGCCCGACCCGACCCGAATTTGGGCCAGGCTGGGCCACAATAATGTGCAGTTCGGGCCTGTCTTATGCTGTTCCCTCTCTGTCATTCTGTTTTTGCCCTTCACCTCACTTAAAACCTGAACTTTGTGGGACTTCTCTGTTGTCACATCGCTCGATTGAGGTGAGCTTGCTCCCTACGCTGAGCATACAGAGACATTTTCCTGCGTACTGCTGGGCTGGCGAAAGCTAGTCCAGCGTTTTTCTACTTACCTCGAAGTTTTATCCTCTTTCCGCAGCTGCTTTGCTCAACGGCGCTAACTGCATCACAACTCTCCCTGCTAACCATTAGCAGGTTAGCTAGCGAAAGCAAGACGAGGAGAGGACGACTTCGGACAAAAGGAAGCTAGGAACAACCTCGACGCTTCTCGTCGCCGGACATGGCTCCCGAGAAGGGAAAACGGAGGATAAAGAAGAAGAAAACCAGCAGGACGACAAGCCCTCGCTCTCGCCCCTGCCCCAGCGGAATGCGGCTACTCCCTCTTGGCGACGGACACCCACGAGGCCTGTTCTGTCTGCCTAGGGATTCTGCACGCGAGAAAAGCGCTGGAATTCCCAGACTCTTGCTCCCACTGCTGTCAAATGTCGGCGGTAGTGAGGAAACGCCACGTGGATACGTTGGCTAAATCCATGGCAAAGGCCACAGCGCTGAAGGTTGCACGTCGCACAAAGCTGTTTGCTCCTTAGCCGGAGCTCGAGAACGTGGACCTGGAATGCAGTGGTCGAGTCGGGGATGACAAGGTGTCGGACACCTCGGTTGCCATTGAGGACTCGACGCCCGAAGTGTCTGACCAAGACGCCGAGTACAGTTACAGAGGAGAAAGTGTGAATTCCCCCAGAACCTGGCGCAAATCCTACAGGAATCGGACTTGTCGGTCCCTGCTTTGTTCGACTTGTGCCATAGGGTGGCGGATGCCCTGCAGGTCACGTGGCCAGACCCTACGCCTCGCCAACAGGCTACGAGGTTGGCGGGAAACTACTTCTATGCGAAGTAGCCGACAACGTTGCAAAAAATGCCCATTTTTTCGGACTTCCTCATGAAGCTCAAACGCTCCTGGGTGGAACCCGGAGCTCCCATGACGCTGCCACTATCCAGACTCATGGATGTCGCTGGAATGGAGACAGCGGGCCTCGTCAGCGCACCCCTGATAGAGGAAACCCTAGCGGCTCACCTGGTCCCAGCAGCCACGGGGACGAAACAAGCACTACCCAGCAGGGCCTACCGCGCTTCGGAGAAACAGCTTGAAAAGTGCTACAAGGCTCAGGGCCTTGCGGCTTGCACAACGAATGCATCGACCACGGTGCAGGCGTACCTGGCAGAAAAACTGCAGGATCTCCAGGTAACAAAAAACGAGCAGGTCACAATGGAGGCCATGGAGGAGGCCCACCGTGCCTCTGACTTCGTGCTCCGCATGATGGGTACAATAGCCATTTCACAAGGCAGAGCAATGGTGGAAGTAGTTGTCGCCCAGCGCCATCTTTGGCTAACATTATCGGACCTCCCAGAAAACCAGAGGTCCACCTTCCTCCAGCACCCGATCGAGTCAACGAGACTCTTCAGGGGAGCCCTGGAACGTGTCCAGGCCAGGCTGGAACAAAGACACAAACAGGCGGAAGCCCTCCGCAAGGGACTGCAGAGGAAAAGCTTTGCACCCCCAAAGGAAGACATGCGTGGCCTTCCACGGAAGAGACCCGCTGGTGACAGTGAGACTTTCCAGTACCAGCCGAGGGCCTCTTCAGTGACCCCGTGTGGAACTCAGATTCGGGCCTGATGAAGCAGGACGAACTGATAATTTCACAGGTTTGCCCGCCCATGCGATACGGGAACCTAACCTTTTGAGCCCAGTCTCTACTTGTAAAATACTACGAGGAGCTGGTGACATGTGTGCGTGTACCAAACATGACTTGCCTACTGTATGTGTAATCAAAACAAACACTGTTTCATGCATGTACAAAAATAAAAGTACCAAAGCACAAACTGCCTAGTTCTTGACTCGAGTCCCATTTTTGTAAAACACAAACCGTGTGGTCAAACTATGAACCACAGCAAGATACATGAGCTCTGCCGGAGATGGTCGGATCTCGCAATATCTTCTTTTGAGCTGACCAGCCTGCTCTAAAGAGCGCGAGAGGGGTCAAAGGCCACCCCTCCAGCACTAAAACACGACGAGCAGCAATTGGGCATGCCATCCAGGCTCATGGCACACGCGCAGGCCTGGAAGGTGTGTCTACCAAATGATTGGGTCATGACGACCATACGTCGTGGGCTCAAGTTGCAGTTCACCAGGAGACCGCCCCCTTTCACAGGGGTACTGCAATCTAAGATTAACCCTACATGCGCACATGTGTTGAGGGAGGAAGTTTTGACAATGCTGCAGAAGGGAGTGATAAGTTTGGTCTCAAGACGCAAACTATTCTCTGGCCACTACAGCAAGTACTTCCTGGTGCCAAAAAAGGATCATTCCCTGCGACTGATTCTGGATCTAAGGACTCTGAGTAAGAGAATAAAAACTTTTAAGTTCAAGATGCTTACATTGCGGCAAGTTCTCCAGTCTGTGAGACCAGGAGACTATGCATATACAATGGATTTGAAAGATGCCTATTTCCACATAGGCGTGTGGAGGAAATGCAGAAAGTTCCTCACTTTTGCTTTCGAAGGGAACGCTTATGAATTCAAAGCCTTACCCTTTGGTTTAAAGACTGCTCCTCGTACATTTACTAAATGTCTGGATGCAACCCTGACCCCCCTTAGGAATCAAGGACTCAGGGTTATGAATTACTTGAATGACCTGCTGATTCTGGCTGAAAGCAGAATGCAGGCCTAGTCACAATCCTATAGGGTGATCTCTCACCTGGAGTCTCTCGGGTTTGTCATAAACCTACAAAAGAGTGATCTAACTCCATCACGGGTTACCGTATTTCTGGGAGTACAGATCGACACTGTCCGGTACAGAGCATGGCTCTCAAAGGAACGGGTTTCCTCCATTTACCATTGCCTGGAAAGATTTAAACTGGATCAACGGGTCCCTGTGAAAACGTGCCAACGCCTTTTAGGCCTCTTGGCGGCAGCCATTCCCTGTGTGCCACACGCATTGCTGAAAATACGGGCCATACAAGTATGGCTAAACCAAAAGACACAACCCGCCCTGCCTAGTCAAGCAGGAAAGGTTAGGATAGATTCAGAGTGCCTGAAGGCCCTGGAACCTTGGAGAGAAATGCCTGTTTTCACGGAAGGGGTCCCGCTGGGAAGGGTGTCATCTCGTGTGGTCATCACGACGGACGCCTCAAAAACAGGATGGGGGACGATCTGCAGGAATCAGAATGTCTTTGGAATAAACAGGAAGCGAGATTACATATCAACTTCCTGGAGTTGCTGGCCGTATTCCTGTCATTAAAATACTTCTTCAGTAAAGGTCTGATTGCTGGGTAGCATGTCCTGGTGAAATCAGATAACAGGACCACAGTGTCCTTCATCAACAGGGAAAGAGGGACAAGGCCCCGGGTCCTTCTTTGGACTGACGCAGAAGATGCTCACATTGTGTGCTCCAAGAATCTTGTCACTTAGGGCGACTCATGTCCCTGGTGAACTAAATTATGGAACAGATTCCCTCTCAAGAGGGCCTCTCTTGGCATCAGAATGGAGCCTGAACCCACGGATTGGGGAGCAGGTCTGGTCACGATTTGGGAGAGCCTCTGTAGACTTGTTCGCTTGCAAGGCTTGCTCATAGTGTGACCTTTACTTCTCCTTGAGGGAAACAGACGCACCATTGGGAACGGATGCTCTGGCACATGATTGGCTAGCAGGGGTGCTCTACTCTGCCTTTCCACCTGTCCCTCTGATCAAGGTGGCACTGGAACGTGTGTGCCAGGGAGCCCTCTCCCTGATCCTGATAGCTCCCAGATGGCCGCAGAAACCGTGGTTCCCGGAGTTGATCTCAATGTTATCAGGGATACCATGGCAATTGCCTCCTCACAGGGACCTGCTGACTCAGGCACGTGGACAGCTTCTACACCCACGTCCGGAGTTGTGGCAGCTTTCAGCCTGGCCTTTGAAGGGAACTGGCTGAGAGCCTAAGGCTTTGATTGCTTTACCCCAAAACAAACAGCAACAACATACACAAAGGTACCCCTTGGTGTTTATGTTTGCTTAGGAGATGTTCAATGAAGGGGTTTCCCCTCTCCTTAACGGATCTCCAACATCAGGAAGGGCCCCACTTGTCAGCCGTGCCCCTTGTATATGTGAAAAAAATTCCCTAGGGACTTGGGAGGTTACCCTGTGCTTGACCTGGGTTTTCTACCTCCACGTTGCCACCCAATTACCGTATTCGTCGGCGTATAAGTCGCACCGGAGTATAAGTCGCACCAACCTAATTATGCCCAATTAAATGGAAAAATCAACGTATAAGTCGCACCGGCCTATAAGTCGCACCGGCCTATAGGTCGCACCTCACGTGAACTGGTGTTTTGCCCAAAATGGACTGGCTGCCAAATTGTTTGGAAGGACTTTTGACAAGATTATCACATAAAAACTACAGTATTTTGTTTGATGTGTCTTAGTTGAACTTTTCATTAATAAATGAACATAATTTTTGTATATTTTGTGTCTTTCATCATTTATCTTTAAAGATAAACACATAAAAATATATTTTTATTAGCTGACATTTTTATTTATTTATTCAAAACCATTGAAGTCTTCATCTTCTGTGTCACTGCACCATTTTTGGACCAGGCAGATGTCAACAGTGTAGGTACTGTAAAGGGTTTCTTAGCGCCCATAGCGGCCGAAACTGGTACTGCACCATTTTTGGAGTTTTTGACCAAAGTCAAATTATGACCAAAATATTGGAAAAATCGACGTATAAGTCGCACCGGCCTATAAGTCGCAGGGCTTAGAAATGTAGGCAAAAAGGTGCGACTTATACGCCGGAGAATACGGTACTTGTGGTGTAATGGGTCCCTTGCTCCTTTCCTCCTGTTTCTCAGGTTGTTAAAGAGAAAAAAGGAGATGATGAGTATTCACACATGCTTAGGCTGTCTCTAGCTGGTATTTTTTATCTATATGTCCAGTTGAAACATCAAGTTGATATTTTTTACATTTGGCATTATTTCTTCTCAACCTGTGCTCTCTACATACCTTGTAGAAAGCAGCTGGGAAATACCTGTCTTTTTAAGGCGGATGTTCTCACATGCATTTTGCTAAGCATTTCAAGGGCGTGAATGAATTAAGTTCCCATAGCATATGTTACACTGAGAGATATGACTGAAAGGGAACTGAAAGGGAACTGAAAGTTATGCACCATAACTCATGTTCCCTGAAGGAAGGGAACGAGGTGCAACATATCTGGCCCTTTTCAATGCTGAAAGCTCGGTGAAGTGCATTTTTGAGAATGACGTATGGGCGTCAGCGGCTTAAGTACCCAGAGGGCGGGGCCTCTGGCACGACGCTGACGCTCCTGCCGTAAAGGCGTGAATGTATTCCTTCATGAAATTGCGCGGGGGCGCAATTCCCATAGCATATGTTGCGTCTCGTTCCCTTCCTTCAGGGAACATGAGCTGTGCATAACTTTCAGTTATGCTGTTTTACAAATTATCCAGCACAAAGAAAACCAAACAAGAATGCACAATATAGAATTGTGTTAATCTACATGTGGAGGAGGGGGCGGGTCCAACTGGCCAGTTGAAATAGGTAAAAAAAAAAGTTCAGTTAAGCACACATGGATCAGCTGATCACACATCTCCACACCTTCTGTCATCTGCAGTGAAGGAAGTAACAACATCTAAAAAAGCTAAAGTGAGCATCATGTTCAATTAAAATAGCCTTGTTCTATATGTTTCCAAATAATTTTCAATTCAAATCAATGCAATTTATTTATATAGCTCCAAATCACAACAAAGTTTTCTCAGGGCACTTTACAGGAACATTCACATACACAGAAAAGCCAATTAGTAAAGGTCTCTATATAGGAATCCAGCAGACAAGTTTTACTCTAAAAAATATTTCTGATCATCTGTATAATTTTAGAGTTGATTTTTTTAGGCTATTCGTTTTGTATGTTATTATCCATTTGGTGAAACAATAAATCTTATATATTCCTTTCTTTTAAATATGTTTTTAAAATATCATGTCAAATTTATATGCTTACAAAAGCAGTAAAA
>JBBPBX010021946.1:0-13091 GCA_038048925.1 Garcialebias charrua
TATATATATATATAGCCATCAGGCTTTCTTTTGATCAATATATGTATCTAAATAAACTATATATTCTACTTTACAGGAATTTCAAATGCCAAATGCTTCTTGAATGTCTCCAACGCAAATATTCTCCATGGAAACCAAGATGACATTTTCCAGTAATGATTTTATATAGAAAACTACATTTTATATTACTGAATCAGTAATCAGCTATCAGTTAAACAATGTGTTTCTATTAAAATTTTTGTCTTTATCTACAAGGTCACTTATGGACCTAAAGGAGGCTTTGGAAAAAAACGATGTGACTGAGTCGACATTCTTGTCAGACAACAACATTGTGGCTGCCATAATACATCCCACTGTGCCCTTCAATGGTCTGAAGATTAATGCCAATGACAAGGAGGTAAGGTATATTCACTCAGACCTGAGACCTTCAGAATCATATGTTCTTTTTAAAATTCATGTGCGAATATAACTTTTTTTTTCAAATAATGTTTTATTTTATCCAATACTGTAATAAAATATTTAGTTTTACTTGCATCATTATTGAGTGATCTAGTTTTCTCTTAAAAAAGGAATACAGTAACTGTAATTGGCAGTGTACAGTTCAAGTTATCAAGTTATCAAGTTCAAGTTATCCAACTGTCACACAATTACAACAGCTTATTACAAGTGCCCCGCTTCTTGAATCTGTTGTATACAACAAATAAAAGGGTGCAGCTGTCAAACAGATTTCAACTAATACTAAATTGTATGTATTGGCAGCACAATGGCTTAGTGAGTAACACTGTTGCAATAAGGAAGGGAGCAAGTAGGTCCTGGATTCAGTCCCTGCTTTGGGTCTTTCTGTGTTGAGTTTGCATGGGATTCTTCCAGGTACTCCAGTTTCCTCCCACAGTATAAAAACATGTTTGTTAGGCTGCCTTCAGGCCCAAGCCTCACTTGCAAAAGAGATCTGGGGTCTCAGTGGGATTCAGTTAGTTTAATAAATGATTTTAAAAAATGAAAAGCAAGCAAAATGTTTGATTGAGGTTGTAGAAAATGTGACTTTCTGGTCATAATGTAACGTCCAGATAAGACAATGAGAACTGCTCCATGCTGTAACATCCAATGCTTCTCTTGCTGTTTGTGACTCTGTTGTAGGTAAAACCAGATGAGGAGCTGTCTGACACAAAAGTGAGTGTTCACCTTCCTAAGGAGCTGGATGTTGGACCGAATAACACAATTGTGTTAAGTATGATTCACCTTCCAAATAAGGTCAGAGACTTCACACACATAAGTCAAAACCAGATGTTCTTTAAAACAAACAAAACATTAATAAACTCAAGTTTAAGATTGCTTTCAGAGCAGCTGCACCCTCAGATGTCCAGTTTTGTTGCAATTGTGGGTGCCCACAATTTTTGCATTATACTTAAAAACAATGAAAATGAAAATGCAGATTTTAAATAATCTGCATCAAGGCTGTGGGAGCTTGGTGCTCAGCACTGCAGTCTTTAAACCTGAGGTTGCAGGTTCAAGCCCAGACTGTGTTAGGAATGGCGTCCTGCATCAAACAATTACCCATCAGTAAACTTACATGTGACTAACAAAATAATAAATAAACAAAATAAAATAAAAATGGACCAGCAAAAAGAAATCCAGATGTATGAAAATGTGTATATGTACGAACTTAATCACATTCTTTGTACATCCAAATTAACATAGAACTGAGTGCACTTGAGACACCTCCCTTAACACACCTGCTTTCAAAATTCAAATTAATACAAATATAGTCGCATGTGAGTCTTCTCTATATGCAAAAAAGAGCACACTTATATGTGTGAATATGTGCAAAAACTGGGTCTTAGACTTTTTAACAGACAGACCACAGTCCGTGAAGATCCACAACTTCTCCTCCTCCACCATCACCCTCAGCACTGGCTCTCCTCAAGGATGTGTGCTGAGCCCTCTTCTGTTCACTCTGCTCACATATGATTGTACAGCCACACATCCAGGCTGTCATATTGTTAAGTTTGCAGATGATACAGCTGTGGTGGGATGCATCACAGATAATGATGAATCCAGCTACAGACAGGAGGTGGAACATCTGGAGAGCTGGTGCAAAGAGAACAACCTTCACATGAATGTGAAGAAGACGAAGGAGATGATTGTGGACTTCAGAAGGAACAAACACACCCACACCCCACTGTATATAGGTGGATCTGCGGTGGAGGTGGTCTCCAGCTACAAGTACCTGGGTGTACACTTGAATGATAACCTCAGCTGGAGCAATAACACCACCAGCCTGATCAAGAAAGGTCATCAGAGACTCTACTTCCTCAGACGGCTGAGACGAGCCGGTCTGAGAAGCTCAGTCCTCACCTCGTTCTACAGGTGTGCAGTGGAGAGCGTCCTGTGCTCCAGCATCAACGTGTGGCATGGAGGCTGCACAGTTGCAGAGAGGAAAGCTCTACAAAGAGTGGTGAAGGCTGCACAGAAGTCTGTGGGAGTCAGTCTCCCCACCATCACAGACATTTACACCTCCAGATGCAGAAAAAGAGCCACCTGCATCATGAAAGACCTCACTCACCCAGCACACTCACTCTTTGCACCACTCCCCTCGGGACGGAGGTTGAGGAGCATCAAATGTAGAACCACTAGACTGAGGAACAGCTTCTACCCTGAGGCTGTCAGACTCATGAATAAATAAATAATAAGAATAAACACTGCAAAATGTCACATCATGCTGATACTGATCTGTTTCTTGTTGCTGCGTTCATCTGTGACCATCTGCTCATGTTCGTGCTGCTGTTTATAATGATGTTTTTCTACTACATTAGGGCTTAGTGTATTACTAGCTGATGTCTCTCTTAGTTAATCCTAGATGTTATTATTGTTTTTCTCTTGCATTTGTTGTTGGATGTAACTGGGACCCTGTGTACATAATCTCGTTTTCAACACATGTACTACATGCGGTGCAAATGACAATAAATTCTCTCTGACTCTGACTCTGACTCTGAATAGAGGAAATGCACATAAGGTAACTTGGAGATGCTCTTAAATAAGGTCCTTATCAAGATGCAGACTCTCAGAGAAAATGCCAAGGTAAAATAAAGAATATAGAATATTAAGAAAGTTCATGCTCAATAGTCCATATATATCCAATATAGAATATTGAAATAAAAAATAAATAAAAAATAAAAATACTAAAATAAATAATCTAAAAAAGCTAAGTCTGGTCATCTGGACATTCAAAAAACAAAACAAAGCAAAAAAACTGTAGAAATGTTTCATCTTTCGTCCGAAAGACTTCCTCAGTCTGAGAGGCTGTATTCAGCTCAGTCTTATAAATAGCACCCTCTCACAGTGGATCAACCAGTTGGCTGATGACAGCCTGAAACCAGCTGCTCACATGATCAAGGAGGACCATCAGCCTAACGATGGATCGTTAGCACCCTGATGGTTGTTTGCTATTCACAGAGGGCTGAGTGATACTAGCAATAACAGCATTGTAAGAGGGGGACAGTTGAACCCAGAGGCCTCCACCTCTGTTTAATGATGGACGGTTTATTTTCACAAAGATGGCCTCCTTTACTCCTCTCTCAAACCATCGTTCCTCTCTATCAAGGATGTGAACATCTTCATCCCTGAAAGAGTGGCCGCTGGCCTGGAGATGAGTGTAGACCGCAGAGTCCTGACCTGATGATTTTGATCTTCTGTGCTGTGCCATCCTTTTGGCCACAGACCACCAAAAATAAAGAATATTTATTTACGTGACAAAAAAATGCTGTTATGGCAGCAAAATACAGATAAAACGAGAACAAGTAGACACAGAGGAAACAGAGCATGACTGTTATGGGAAGCACAATCCACAGATGGGGAAGACATACTGACACGGAACTTAATTGGTAAATGGTAAATGGAGCTTACTTATATAGCGCTTTCCAGCCCTCTTTGAGGGGCCCCAAAGCACTTTACAGTACCAACCATCCACCCATTCATACACACATTCATACACCGGTAGCGGTAGACTGCCTTGCAAGGTGCTGCCTGTCCTACCGGGAGCAACTCGGGGTTAAGTGTCTTGCCCAGGGACACAACGGGGCATGCCATGAGTTAATACTCACTGTATGCCGTGAGTTAAAGGGAGACTAATGATAGATAATGACGAACACCTGGAGAAAGACCATGAGGAACAGGAGCAGGATATGACTACATGGGGCCAAAACACTAGGAAGCGCTGAAAACAGATACAAACCCAAAGAAACTACCAGTTAATACAATGACAAGAACACAGTACGGGTCGGGAGTAACACATCTAGCACCATCACATTGAACACAGGGGCCCCACAAGGATGTGTGCTGAGCCCCCTTCTATTCACCCTGCTAACACACGACTGCACACCATCATACAGCTCCAACCACTTCATCAAGTTTGCGGACGACACAACAGTGGTAGGTCTCATCAGCAACAACGATGAGACGGACTACAGGAACGAGGTGAGCCGCCTGGCCTTGTGGTGCGGACACAACAATCTCACTCTCAACGTGGAGAAGACAAAGGAGATTGTTGTGGACTTCAGGAAGAGGGATGCCCAACATGCCCCTCTGACCATCAACAGCACCGCAGTGGAGAGAGTAGACAGCACCAAGTTCCTGGGAGTGCACGTCTCAAAGGACCTGTCCTGGAGCAGGAACACTGCATCACTGGCCAAGAAGGCTCACCAGCGTCTCTACTTTCTCCGCAAGCTGAAAAGGGCTGGAGCTTCAACCCCCATCATGTGCACCTTCTACAGAGGTGCCATAGAAAGTGTCCTGACAAGCTGCATCACTGTGTGGTTTGGTGCATGTACTGCATCCTGCCGCAAGAGCCTCCAGCGCATCGTGAGAGCAGCTGAGAAGATCGTCGGCACCTCCTTCCCTCACTGCAGGACTTACACAGCAACCGCCTCACTCGGAAAGCCCTCTGCATGGCAGGTGATCCCACACACCCACTACACAGCTGCTTCAGCCTGTTGCCTTCAGGGAGGAGACTGAGGAGTCTCCAGGCTCGAACCAGCAGACTGAGAGACAGCTCTGTTCATCAGGCAGTCAGGATGCTAAACACTCTGCCTGCTCTGCCTCCCCTCCCATTTGAACTGCCTTAACACAAAAAACTTTCTCACACATTACCACACAACACAAAGATTTTAACACTGGACTCTGTGTCATCAAACGGGTTATTCACTAAACTCTCGGTCATGTGCTCATTCAGTTTGCACTACTTCTCATATTTGCACTAATGTTTGTATTACATTACTGCCTATAGTCATACTACTGTTTACATTCACTGTTTACATTTATTAATACTGTTTACATTTATTACTACTGTTTACATTTATTACTACTGTTTACATTTACACTACTTTTATATCTACACTACTGCTGATACATATACAGTATTCTCTGACCAGCCTTATTTAAGGATGCCCAATGTGCCTTACTGCATATGCCACTTTTGCCTCTATACCAACATCAACTACTACCTCATACATATACTGTGTACATTAACTCATATGCTGCTTTGCCACTCTTTGCAAATGTCAATGCTAGAACCTTCAGTTTATTTTATAGATATACTTTTTATACTTTTTTATACTACTATGCAAAAACTCAGGACAGTATTACACTTTTATTATTTCATTCTATGCTTATGTTCATTAAATGTTTAGTGTTTTAGTTTTAGTTTTAGTTTTAGTGTTGGTGTAAATTTTCATACTTCTATACTACTATGCAAAAACTCAGGACAGTATATTTTTACTATTTTATGCTTATGTTTATTAAATGTTTCAGTGTTTTAGTGTTTAAATGGTTATTGTTGCACCGAGGGACTGAGAGAAACACAATTTCAATCCTGTGTATGTCCTGTACATAATAATAATAATAATAATTAATTCAATTTATAACGCACTTTTCATTACTGAAAATCTCAAAGTGCTACACATATATTGAATGCTACACACATTCATAAACCGGTGGCGGCAGACTACCATGCAAGGTGCTTTCCAGTCCTACCGGGAGCAACTCAGGGTTAAGTGTCTTGCCCAAGGACACAACGACACATGGTGCGGGTCCCGGGAGTCGAACCGCCAACTTTCCGATCGGGAGACGACTGCCATTACCATTACCAATACCTACATATTGCAGTTCTGACAATAAAGTTGACTTTGACTTTGACAAGAATCCTGATAGTAGTGGGAAGTAAAAATGTTGGGTTTGGAAAGCGGCCTTTAGTTATTAGGAGGAATGACAGTATGTACGTGGTTGCTGTTTTCAGAGCAGCACATGGTAAGTAGTTGCTATCACTGCCCATTTGTGTTGTACGCAACCTATTAAAATGGATTGCACATACTGTTATTGTAAATGATACAGAAGTGCATCAACTTCTATGGAGTCATTTCCAACTTTACACAAAGTCCCAAATACAAAAACACAATGTCACTCTCCTTCACAAATAGGCCAGGTATTTAGAATGTGGCAGAAATATATCAAACTTTTAATTTCATAATCTAAAAGTTTTTATAGGTTTTATTCTGTTGCTTCATGTGCAAATCATCTCTTGGTCAAATATATTATTTATTAAATATTATCTGATGCTAGCAATGTATTAAAACTAATAGGCTAATGACTTTAATTTGGATTTGTCTGAACAAATCCAGCAAAATATGAAAAACAGTCCATTTCTACACCATTAACTTGATATACTTGGCTTTGATGGGATCATGTCGCACAATCCTTTCTTTTTAAGCTTGCTGTTGCTTAACTGCAGCATTTTCATGGCCCTGGCAGTGATTAGGTATACTGTCACTTTGCTTATGAATTTATAGGTTAAAAACATACTTTTCAAGTTTATATACTGGAAAACATGCAAGAAAATAAATAAGAAAAAAACACATTATTAAAAAGGAAGATTTTTACTAAAGAATAGAATCCTGACATTTTTAATAAAATATAACATTAACTAAAGACTCTTTGTGGAAAAGTTTGCCAAATAAAAATGCCAACATTCAGTTAGTTAAGCAGCAGTTAAATGTGGGACACTGACTGCCTTATGATGATGATAATGTATTTTTAATTTCACAACCTGAGGTATATTTTAAATGTTCCAACACCGGACAAACTATGATGAAATATTAATGTTGTTTCAGTCTTATTCTGAGGTTACAGGTTGGAGCCCAGGTTTGATTCAACCTAGTAAAAGTTGAATCAGTGAATGGGTTGTGCTTCTTTGACACTTAACCAAAGTTCTGTTACCATGGTGATTTAGCCATGCTCAAATAGACCATCCAACACTAACAATTTGTTTTTCAGTTCAACATAGCTACAAAGTAGGAAATCCTGCCCTTGTACACATATAAGGTGTATACAGTAAAAGTTTTCAAAACATGCAGTTTTTCATCATGGCTTAAGTGTCTGAACATCTGAACTTGTGCATGGAAAATGGGGTATGCAACATTTTTGTTGCAGACTGCATTGTAAGTTTACAGTGGTCATTGTTATTACACACTGGACAGATCACCAGTCCATCACAGGGCCACATAGAGGTGAACAAGAAAAAACATAATTCATGCTGTCACTCACATCTCAGGGCAACGTAGAGGTAACAGTAAATGTAGCATGCATGTTTTGGGTCTGTGGGAGGAAAACTGGGCTACCTGGAGGAAAAACAAGTTGAAATGTAAGCGTCTTTGAGTATTTAGAAAAGCGCCATACAAATAAAATGTATTATTTTTATTAAATGCATGCATGCATGCATGAGAAGAACATGGAAATTCCACACTAAAATGCTGCTGCCAAGTGTTGACCATGTGACCTTTTCGATGTGAGGAAACACTGCTCTGTCATGTCAGTAAATGCTTTATGACTACAGTACAAAGCTTTGTGTGGAAAGTTCTAAACAATGGCATAAAGAAACAAAGTTACAGTGAGCAACACTCACAAAGGAAAATTGTTCTGAAAAACAGGAAGGTGTGTCAAGTTTACGTTTTTAAAATGCTGTCCTTCTCTAATGTGTTGCAGAAGTAATTAGTCTAAATCTAGATCATTTCACATTTAGAGAAGCTTTTTAAACAGTCTTTGTACCAGGAAATATAAACAACACTTTTCATACAATAGTAATGTCACATTATCACAAGATGCAGTTAAGATCCTCTAGATTATAGTATTTATACACCTGTGTGATACTACAGTTAGGCTATAGAATAGCACTTTATAACGTAAATAGATCATATTTGTGTAGTGCATTTATACTTTTTCTGACCACTCAAAGGGTTTTTACACAATACGTCACATGTATCCATTTACACACACATCTAGGGAACTTGGAGTTCAGCGCCTTGCCCAAGGGCACTTTGGCATGGAGTAAACCACAATGGGACCACCAACTCTCTGATTAGTAGCCAACCTTCTTGAGTCACAGGAATCCACAAAATGTATTTTTTTTTTTTAAATTTTTTATTGTAATATAACTTGAAAATAGTTGAAAATAGTGTAAATGCTAGTCAAAGTGCTTCACAAACAGGAAATTTAGCAATAAAGTTAATGTAAGATAAAACATTAAAAACAAAAAGTATGCACCTGCTGCACTGGTCCAAAGACAAGTTATCCAAGATCAAAGCCGACCTGGACCCTGCATGTAATTGTTGTAAACAAACTCCAGCTACACTCCTGCATACATTCTGGACCTGTCCCAAACTGAAGACCTGACTGGCAATCTATTTTTGACACCTTCTCTGGAACATATGGGAAAACTGTACACCTATCCTCATTCATCTCAATGTACACCTGGGGTGGTCCCTGTGTATACATCCTTCAACAAGTACGAGCAGAATGTGATTGCTTTTGGCTCTCTTCTGGCCAGGAGACTTGTTTTGTACAGTTGAGAAGATCCACACACCCCAGCCTATGTACAACAGAGAAGAGAAGTGATGTATCATATGCATCTAGGGGAAAAAAAATCATATATACCCTGAAGGATAAAGACAAAAACAAAATTACAGTATAATGAAAAAGTCTAAGAACAAATTAAAACAAGAAAATAACACACAAGACATTCTGATGGAACTCAAAGTGAAATTGAATTAAAAACCACTGCAGAAAAAGTCAGTTTTAAAGGCAGAATGAATATTAATTTGAAGGGAGTTCCAGAGTTTGGGGGCTGCCACAGCAAAAGCCCAATCCCCCTCTATGCTTTAATTCAGCCCTCAGTTGCACCAAAAGCATCTGACTGGAGGATCTTGGTGCTCTGTTTTGGTTGTAAAAGTGCAAAAGATCCATTAAATAACTGGGTGCCAAGCCATTTAAAGCTATAAAAATTAGTAGGTGCAGGTGATGGAAAAACAGCTGTTCCAAACAACATATAAAGAGTTGCAGTAGTCTGGTCTGGTGGTGATGAAGACATGGGTAAGAGTTTTGAGGTCTTTAGGAGGAAAATACAATTTTACTTTGGCTTTATAGGTAAATGTTGACCAATAAATGTTGACCAATAGTCCTTGAGTAAACATTTCAGTTGAAACTGATGTTTTTTTGTTTTTGTTTTGTTTTTTGCAGACTGTTTTGAACATCTCAGATGAACTATATGAAGGCATGTTATTTGGCCTGAGCGTGAGTGGCAAGAATATTTCAGGACTTCAGGAGCGAGTCAACATCACTGTGAATATCACAACAAACATGAAAGTACAGTAACCACAACATCATTTATGCAACCTCTAGCTTCTAACTGTAGATTATGTGCCATTATGTTGCCATTGAATAATGATCAGTCATTATCTAGTAGGCTATGCATAATCATAAAATAAAACATCTAAATTAACTCCATGTAAACCAGGAGTATTGTTGTGTCATATTGAGCCTCAAAGACTCATTTAAAAGTGAGACCTGTTTGGACAGACAATAAAAGTGGTGAAAAATGAGACAGGGTTTGGATGTGATACATATTTAATGTATCATTGGGAACTTTTTAGTGGGTATACTGAAATTCTCAAGATTTTCTAGTGGGTATACTCCATATACCCACGTGATGGGGATTTTAAACCCCTGTTACCTTAATAAAAACCACACAAAGATAAACAAGAGAACAGTGTTAAATCAGACAAACAACCTTGCAAGGGGGAAGGGCTTTTAATGTCCTTTGAAACTAGTTTGGTCTCAAATACATTGTCCTGCACAATTCCAAATTGTACTGGACATGACAAGCTATTTAAACAAGAAGCAGGTGGAGTTTGACAAGCTCTGACGTCTTACAGATAAAACAAACAAGTCATGGTTCTGATCCTACAAGAACATCTAATCCAAATATTGTCAAGGCTAGGAGACTGTCTTTTCTGTATCAAGGAGCAAAGTAAACAACATGTTTGTACTATCAAATATAAGTGTTTAAAGGGAACAGAGAATATTTGATATAAGTGAGCTGGGTTATAATTATTGGGTCAGAGTAATTAGTTTTAGATGATAAATATTGAACATCTCCATCATTTCATCCTCTTTATCATATATAAACTGATCATTATCAATCAGGTGAGCGGTGCGGAAAAACATCCCCTGAGGCCGAATTTCTAATTAGGGGCAAAAACTCACACCACCGTCCCGTGCCTCCACAGTAACGCCCTGACAAATTCAGGATCACATTTTTAGGATGGTTTGAGAGATATAAAGTTTTGGATAACTCTGTGGTGATGATTGTCATATTGCATGACTTATTTCAATATTTGTGAGAAATAAAGATTTTGATTTTGAGGAGAATTTTGCAATGAGTATGGTCTCACTTTATGGCTTATGTCAAAAGTTTTAAAAGGAATAATATATTTAGCAGGGATTAGTCTATTTAACCACAAAAACTAAGCTTTTTCCAAAGAAATAGAACTTTTGAGAAGAAACATATATATATAAAAAGAACTAATCTATTTGTGTTAAACAAATAAAAGAAATAAGCTATTTAATTTGTTTTAAAATAAAAAGAACCAATCTAATTTGTCTTAACCAAAGAACCAATCTAATTTGTTTTAACCAAAAAACCAATCTAATTTGTTTTAACCAAAAAAGAACCAATCTAATTTGTTTTTAGCCAGAACCAATCTAATTTGTCTTAAACAATTAAATAGAACTCATACACTTTCAAAGATGTGGGAAATAATTCTCAAACACACAACAAAATAGCCCTTTATGGGCACAAAAATAAAATAAGTTTGAAACTTCTTTGATATCAACTATTGCCCAGGAAAGTAAAAACAACCGGTTTGAACTTAAAAAATGAAATAGATCAACCATTCTTCTTCACAGCATCCATCCCTTTTTTCTTTTTTTTTGTTTTTGGTGTGGGAGGGTAATTTCAGTGTCTTTCCTGGGGAGGGAGTGCCCCGTTTTCAGAACACGTTCTTTCTGTTCCTTGGGGATTTGTTTGTGGCAGAAATTGTTGGGCACAAATCCATGTCATCTGGGGGGAGGGGGGGTTCTTTGTGTGTGGAATAAGTCCAGTTTTTCATTGTTGGGTCCAAGTCCATCTCATCTGGGGGGGGAAGTTCTTTGTGTGTGGAATAAGTTCATTTCATCCTGGGGGGGGAGAAGAGTCTTTTTTTCTTCTGGGGGGGAGCTTTTGTTCAAGTCTTCCTCTTCTGTGAGTTTCTGTGCGAGTCTTTTTCTTCTTGGGTTTTTGTCAAAGTTCATTTTTGTTCTTTGGGGAGAGCTTTTTGTTCAAGTCTTTTCCTTCTTGGGTTTCTGTCAAAGTTCATTCTTTTCTTTGGGGAAAGCTTTTTGTGCGCCTTGTGGGTGGAGGGCATCAGGCAGTTCGATGGCTTCAGTCTTGTCCAGCTGTCTGTTGTTTAGTCCATTCAGGCATGAATTGTGGGCACAGTAGCAGGTCGCAACCCTGAATTGTGTGTGGCATAGTGTAGTCAAGCCACATGTCTCGACAAAATGGGGAGCTTTGCTCTGACCAGATCCATCTCAAAATCTGGCTCAGCGATCGTTCCAAACTTCTCCTTCAGGGGAGCACCGGTCACTCAGATGTAACAGCTGCTGCTTTTTCTCTCGAGAAGATGACGTGTCCTTTCCTCCACCTGTAGGGGTCCCGTCCACCCTCGTTTGCAGCCGTCCCTAGCAGGACCTCGAGTCAAGGCGGGATTCACTGGCATCACTGGCAACTCCTCCTGAAGGAGTTCCGGAAACCTGTAGTCTTTTTGAGAGGAGAACTGGACACCAAAAAACTTGCAATTTGTCAAATAAAACTAAGGCCTTCGGATCCCATGAGCCATTTGTGGTCTGGGGAAGGTCAAACTGTGGGTTTGCCAATTGTTGGTAACTCCTTAGTGAGTCAAATCTGTTAACTTAAACTAAATTCTGTAATTGGCTATAATAATAATTGTTTCTTTAAACTTAAAATAAAATTCCATTCTTACTATCTAAAACATTTGTATTTAATGGCAAAAAACAACACAACAACAAATGATTTCATTCTTCAGTGAAAATGAGTAATCACTCACTTTGATTTGAGGTTAGTTTTTAATTAGTAAGTTGTTCGTAATTAGCATGATCATTGTAGCAGGAGACAGGAGACGATTTATACTCACTTAAAATACTTTACCTTTTTCATAGTCTGTGGAAAAAGGCTAAACATACATACAGACATAGACAGACATATACGTACAGACAGACATACATACATATAGACATACATACATATATACATATAGACGGACATACATATAGACATGCATACATATATACATATAGACGGACATACATATAGACATGCATACATATATACACATAGACGGACATACATATAGACATGCATACATATATACACATAGAATTTACAATAAAAACTGTGGTTCATGTGCTCAAAATAAGTCCAGTCTATAGTCAGAGTCAGTCGTGTTTTAAAAATATAGAACCACCACATTTCAAAATCAACCTTTCAAATCAACCTTTTGAATAGATCCAAAACTCCAGGGCGTCCCCCATCTTTTCTCTTTGGATCTGTTAAAAATAAATACCTGTTAATTAAACGACATATACCAAAGAAATGTGGTTTGTAGGTTTATCTGATTCATCCTACAGTACAACGTGCTTCTTAAATTATC
>JBBPBX010021946.1:14661-41886 GCA_038048925.1 Garcialebias charrua
AACACATGTAACCACAGAGACATGGGGGAGGAGTCAAACACCTGTAACCACTGAGACATGGGGGAGGAGTCAAACACATGTAACCACAGAGACATGGGGGAGGAGTCAAACACATGTAACCACTGAGACATGGGGGAGGAGTCAAACACATGTAACCACTGAGACATGGGGGAGGAGTCAAACACCTGTAACCACAGAGACATGGGGGAGGAGTCAAACACATGTAACCACTGAGACATGGGGGAGGAGTCAAACACCTGTAACCACAGAGACATGGGGGAGGAGTCAAACACATGTAACCACTGAGACATGGGGGAGGAGTCAAACACCTGTAACCACAGAGACATGGGGGAGGAGTCAAACACATGTAACCACTGAGACATGGGGGAGGAGTCAAACACCTGTAACCACTGAGACATGGGGGAGGAGTCAAACACATGTAACCACAGAGACATGGGGGAGGAGTCAAACACCTGTAACCACAGAGACATGGGGGAGGAGTCAAACACATGTAACCACTGAGACATGGGGGAGGAGTCAAACACCTGTAACCACAGAGACATGGGGGAGGAGTCAAACACATGTAACCACTGAGACATGGGGGAGGAGTCAAACACCTGTAACCACTGAGACATGGGGGAGGAGTCAAACACATGTAACCACTGAGACATGGGGGAGGAGTCAAACACCTGTAACCACTGAGACATGGGGGAGGAGTCAAACACATGTAACCACTGAGACATGGGGGAGGAGTCAAACACCTGTAACCACAGAGACATGGGGGAGGAGTCAAACACATGTAACCACAGAGACATGGGGGAGGAGTCAAACACATGTAACCACAGAGACATGGGGGAGGAGTCAAACACATGTAACCACAGAGACATGGGGGAGGAGTCAAACACATGTAACCACAGAGACATGGGGGAGGAGTCAAACACATGTAACCACTGAGACATGGGGGAGGAGTCAAACACATGTAACCACAGAGACATGGGGGAGGAGTCAAACACATGTAACCACTGAGACATGGGGGAGGAGTCAAACACCTGTAACCACAGAGACATGGGGGAGGAGTCAAACACATGTAACCACTGAGACATGGGGGAGGAGTCAAACACATGTAACCACTGAGACATGGGGGAGGAGTCAAACACATGTAACCACAGAGACATGGGGAGGAGTCAAACACATGTAACCACAGAGACATGGGGGAGGAGTCAAACACCTGTAACCACAGAGACATGGGGGAGGAGTCAAACACATGTAACCACAGAGACATGGGGAGGAGTCAAACACATGTAACCACAAAGACATGGGGGAGGAGTCAAACACATGTAACCACAGAGACATGGGGAGGAGTCAAACACATGTAACCACAGAGACATGGGGGAGGAGTCAAACACATGTAACCACTGAGACATGGGGGAGGAGTCAAACACCTGTAACCACAGAGACATGGGGAGGAGTCAAACACATGTAACCACAGAGACATGGGGGAGGAGTCAAACACCTGTAACCACTGAGACATGGGGGAGGAGTCAAACACATGTAACCACAGAGACATGGGGAGGAGTCAAACACATGTAACCACTGAGACATGGGGGAGGAGTCAAACACCTGTAACCACAGAGACATGGGGGAGGAGTCAAACACCTGTAACCACTGAGACATGGGGGAGGAGTCAAAAAACTGTGTGCTCCACTCTGCACCACCTGACTGCTCCTTGTTTGGCTATAAACCACCCCCACCCCCATACAGGTAATCATCAAAACAAATTTTACAGTGCTACTGGAAAATAATATAACTCAAAAATCACTAATAAATCTTACATTTTAATAATTTTACCTTTACAAAAATAAACTAAATATCACACTTATATCTTTGTCATTTTTTATGAATCTCAGCGTATCACCTATGAATTCAAAACTCTATAGATACATTTGTTAACCATTATAAACTGCATTCAGGCTCCAACAAAGGCTATAATCTTGTTTTTTATCATTATTATTTATATTTTATTTTAGATTCTTTATTTTTATTTCATCTTATTTTTAATAAAATAAATGATAAATTGTTTAATGTTTTTGTTTCTATTAGCAGGAACAAGCTGGTTTCCTTTTGTTTCAACGAACTGGTGCTGAGAGAGCCTGGATCTGGACGAGGACAACAGGAAGTGGTTCTGGAGTTCACAGAACAGAACTAGAGTTCTATTTTCACCAGGACCAGGTCTGACCCAGTTTCAACTGGGCCCACGTTGATCCAGACTCTGGGTTCTGTCCAGGACTCTGATCGTTTCCAGCTGCTGGACAGGAAGTCTCCACCCAGGTCACATGACAGGAAGTCCTGTGTGTGTGTGTGTGTGTGTGTGTGTGTGTGTGTGTGTGCGTGCGTGCGTGCGTGTGTGTGTGTGTGTGTGTGTGTGTTTACCCTGCGGGGTCCTCAGAAGCCTGCTGGTCTCTGCGTATCGGGACATGTGGACCTCGTAGTCCATCTGCTGCAGGACCAGTTGGTGCAGTCGGACCTCGGTGTCAGAGAGCCGGTGCTGACCCGTCAGAACCACGGCGTGGTTGACCCGTGGAGGTCTCTGAGCCGAGATCTGGACCTGAGGAAAGAACAGGACCAGTTCAGGTCAGAACAAACTGGTGGGACTGTTTTTGTTCCCTGACCCGGTCAAAACCAGTTTTTTGGTTCTGATATAGAAAATCTGAAGTTCTGCAAAGAACCCACCGGGTTTTGATCCAAGAGTCCAGTTTGATCAGAACAAGAACAACCGGAACATCACAGGTCACCTGACCAGAACATCACAGGTCACCTGACCAGAACATCACAGGTCACCTGACCAGAACATCACAGGTCACCTGACCAGAACATCACGAGTCACCTGACCAGAACATCACAGGTCACCTGACCAGAACATCACAAGTCACCTGACCAGAACATCACAGGTCACCTGACCAGAACATCACAAGTCACCTGACCAGAACATCACAGGTCACCTGACCAGAACATCACAGGTCACCTGACCAGAACATCACAGGTCACCTGACCAGAACATCACAAGTCACCTGACCAGAACATCACAGGTCACCTGACCAGAACATCACAGGTCACCTGACCAGAACATCACAGGTCACCTGACCAGAACATCACAGGTCACCTGACCAGAACATCACAGGTCACCTGACCAGAACATCACAGGTCACCTGACCAGAACATCACAGGTCACCTGACCAGAACATCACAGGTCACCTGACCAGAACATCACAGGTCACCTGACCAGAACATCACAGGTCACCTGACCAGAACATCACAGGTCACCTGACCAGAACATCACAGGTCACCTGACCAGAACATCACAGGTCACCTGACCAGAACATCACAGTCACCTGACCAGAACATCACAGGTCACCTGACCAGAACATCACAGGTCACCTGACCAGAACATCACAGGTCACCTGACCAGAACATCACAGATCACCTGACCAGAACATCACAGGTCACCTGACCAGAACATCACAGGTCACCTGACCAGAACATCACAGGTCACCTGACCAGAACATCACAGGTCACCTGACCAGAACATCACAGGTCACCTGACCAGAACATCACAGGTCACCTGACCAGAACATCACAGGTCACCTGACCAGAACATCACAGGTCACCTGACCAGAACATCACAGGTCACCTGACCAGAACATCACAGGTCACCTGACCAGAACATCACAGGTCACCTGACCAGAACATCACAGGTCACCTGACCAGAACATCACAGGTCACCTGACCAGAACATCACAGGTCACCTGACCAGAACATCACAAGTCACCTGACCAGAACATCACGAGTCACCTGACCAGAACATCACAGGTCACCTGACCAGAACATCACAAGTCACCTGACCAGAACATCACAGTCACCTGACCAGAACATCACAGGTCACCTGACCAGAACATCACAGGTCACCTGACCAGAACATCACAGGTCACCTGACCAGAACATCACAGATCACCTGACCAGAACATCACAGGTCACCTGACCAGAACATCACAGGTCACCTGACCAGAACATCACAGGTCACCTGACCAGAACATCACAGGTCACCTGACCAGAACATCACAGGTCACCTGACCAGAACATCACAGGTCACCTGACCAGAACATCACAGGTCACCTGACCAGAACATCACAGGTCACCTGACCAGAACATCACAGGTCACCTGACCAGAACATCACAGGTCACCTGACCAGAACATCACAGGTCACCTGACCAGAACATCACAGGTCACCTGACCAGAACATCACAGGTCACCTGACCAGAACATCACAGGTCACCTGACCAGAACATCACAGGTCACCTGACCAGAACATCACAGGTCACCTGACCAGAACATCACAGGTCACCTGACCAGAACATCACAGGTCACCTGACCAGAACATCACAGGTCACCTGACCAGAACATCACAGGTCACCTGACCAGAACATCACAGGTCACCTGACCAGAACATCACAGGTCACCTGACCAGAACATGACGGGTCACCTGACCGGAATATGACAGGTCACCTGACCAGAACAGCATGGGTCACCTGACCAGAACATCACAGGTCACCTGACCAGAACATGACGGGTCACCTGACCAGAACATCACGGGTCACCTGACCGGAATATGACAGGTCACCTGACAAGAACAGCACGGGTCACCTGACCAGAACATGACAGGTCACCTGACCAAAACATCACGAGTCACCTGACCAGAACATCACGAGTCACCCTACCAGAACATCACGAGTCACCTGACCAGAACATCACAAGTCACCTGACCAGAACATCACAGGTCACCTGACCAGAACATGACAGGTCACCTGACCAAAACATCACGAGTCACCTGACCAGAACATCACGAGTCACCTGACCAGAACATCACGAGTCACCTGACCAGAACATCACAGGTCACCTGACCAGAACATCACGAGTCACCTGACCAGAACATCACAGTCACCTGACCAGAACATCACAGGTCACCTGACCAGAACATCACAGGTCACCTGACCAGAACATCACGAGTCACCTGACCAGAACATCACAGTCACCTGACCAGAACATCACAGGTCACCTGACCAGAACATCACAGGTCACCTGACCAGAACATCACAGGTCACCTGACCAGAACATCACAGGTCACCTGACCAGAACATCACAGGTCACCTGACCAGAACATCACAGGTCACCTGACCAGAACATCACAGGTCACCTGACCAGAACATCACAGGTCACCTGACCAGAACATCACAGGTCACCTGACCAGAACATCACAGGTCACCTGACCAGAACATCACAGGTCACCTGACCAGAACATCACAGGTCACCTGACCAGAACATCACAGGTCACCTGACCAGAACATCACAGGTCACCTGACCAGAACATCACAGGTCACCTGACCAGAACATCACAGGTCACCTGACCAGAACATCACAGGTCACCTGACCAGAACATCACAGGTCACCTGACCAGAACATCACAGGTCACCTGACCAGAACATCACAGGTCACCTGACCAGAACATCACAGGTCACCTGACCAGAACATCACAGGTCACCTGACCAGAACATCACAGGTCACCTGACCAGAACATCACAGGTCACCTGACCAGAACATCACAAGTCACCTGACCAGAACATCACAGGTCACCTGACCAGAACATCACAGGTCACCTGACCAGAACATCACAGGTCACCTGACCAGAACATGACAGGTCACCTGACCAGAACATCACAGGTCACCTGACCAGAACATCACAGGTCACCTGACCAGAACATCACAGGTCACCTGACCAGAACATCACAGGTCACCTGACCAGAACATCACAGGTCACCTGACCAGAACATCACAGGTCACCTGACCAGAACATCACAGGTCACCTGACCAGAACATCACAGGTCACCTGACCAGAACATCACAGGTCACCTGACCAGAACATCACAGGTCACCTGACCAGAACATCACAGGTCACCTGACCAGAACATCACAGGTCACCTGACCAGAACATCACAGGTCACCTGACCAGAACATCACAGGTCACCTGACCAGAACATCACAGGTCACCTGACCAGAACATCACAGGTCACCTGACCAGAACATCACAGGTCACCTGACCAGAACATCACAGGTCACCTGACCGGAACATGACGAGTCACCTGACCAGAACATGACGGGTCACCTGACCAGAACATGACAGGTCACCTGACCAGAACATCACAGGTCACCTGACCGGAACATGACGAGTCACCTAACCATAACATCACAAGTCACCTGACCAGAACATCTTGGGTCACCTGACCAGAACATCACGGGTCACCTGACCAGAACAGCACGGGTCACCTGACCGGAACATCACTAGTCACCTGACCGGAACATCACAAGTCACCTGACCAGAACATGATGGGTCACCTGACCAGAACATCACAGGTCACCTGACCAGAACATCACAGGTCACCTGACCAGAACATCACAGGTCACCTGACCAGAACATCACAGGTCACCTGACCAGAACATCACAGGTCACCTGACCAGAACATCACAGGTCACCTGACCAGAACATCACAGGTCACCTGACCAGAACATCACAGGTCACCTGACCAGAACATCACAGGTCACCTGACCAGAACATCACAGGTCACCTGACCAGAACATCACAGGTCACCTGACCAGAACATCACAGGTCACCTGACCAGAACATCACAGGTCACCTGACCAGAACATCACAGTCACCTGACCAGAACATCACAGGTCACCTGACCAGAACATCACAGGTCACCTGACCAGAACATCACAGTCACCTGACCAGAACATCACAGGTCACCTGACCAGAACATCACAGGTCACCTGACCAGAACATCACAGGTCACCTGACCAGAACATCACAGGTCACCTGACCAGAACATCACAGGTCACCTGACCAGAACATCACAGTCACCTGACCAGAACATCACAGGTCACCTGACCAGAACATCACAGGTCACCTGACCAGAACATCACAGGTCACCTGACCAGAACATCACAGGTCACCTGACCAGAACATCACAGGTCACCTGACCAGAACATCACAGTCACCTGACCAGAACATCACAGGTCACCTGACCAGAACATCACAGGTCACCTGACCAGAACATCACAGGTCACCTGACCAGAACATCACAGGTCACCTGACCAGAACATCACAGGTCACCTGACCAGAACATCACAGGTCACCTGACCAGAACATCACAGGTCACCTGACCAGAACATCACAGGTCACCTGACCAGAACATCACAGGTCACCTGACCAGAACATCACAGGTCACCTGACCAGAACATCACAGGTCACCTGACCAGAACATCACAGGTCACCTGACCAGAACATCACAGGTCACCTGACCAGAACATCACAGGTCACCTGACCAGAACATCACAGGTCACCTGACCAGAACATGACAGGTCACCTGACCAGAACATCACAGGTCACCTGACCAGAACATCACAGTCACCTGACCAGAACATCACGGGTCACCTGACCAGAACATCACAGGTCACCTGACCAGAACATCACAGGTCACCTGACCAGAACATCACAGGTCACCTGACCAGAACATCACAAGTCACCTGACCAGAACATCACAAGTCACCTGACCAGAACATCACAGGTCACCTGACCAGAACATCACAGGTCACCTGACCAGAACATCACAAGTCACCTGACCAGAACATCACAGGTCACCTGACCAGAACATCACAGGTCACCTGACCAGAACATCACAGGTCACCTGACCAGAACATCACAGGTCACCTGACCAGAACATCACAGGTCACCTGACCAGAACATCACAGGTCACCTGACCAGAACATCACAGGTCACCTGACCAGAACATCACAGGTCACCTGACCAGAACATGACGGGTCACCTGACCAGAACATGACGGGTCACCTGACCAGAACATGACGGGTCACCTGACCAGAACATCACAGGTCACCTGACCAGAACATCACAGGTCACCTGACCAGAACATCAGGTCACCTGACCAGAACATCACGGGTCACCTGACCAGAACATCACAGGTCACCTGACCAGAACATCACAGGTCACCTGACCAGAACATCACAGGTCACCTGACCAGAACATCACAGGTCACCTGACCAGAACATCACAGGTCACCTGACCAGAACATCACAGGTCACCTGACCAGAACATCACAGGTCACCTGACCAGAACATCACAGGTCACCTGACCAGAACATGACAGGTCACCTGACCAGAACATCACAGGTCACCTGACCAGAACATCACAAGTCACCTGACCAGAACATCACAGGTCACCTGACCAGAACATGACGGGTCACCTGACCAGAACATCACAGGTCACCTGACCCGAACATGACGGGTCACCTGACCGGAATATGACAGGTCACCTGACCAGAACAGCACGGGTCACCTGACCAGAACATGACGGGTCACCTGACCAGAACATCACAGGTCACCTGACCCGAACATGACGGGTCACCTGACCGGAATATGACAGGTCACCTGACCAGAACAGCACGGGTCACCTGACCAGAACATGACGGGTCACCTGACCAGAACATCACAGGTCACCTGACCAGAACATGACGGGTCACCTGACCGGAATATGACAGGTCACCTGACCAGAACAGCACGGGTCACCTGACCAGAACATGACGGGTCACCTGACCAGAACATCACAGGTCACCTGACCAGAACATGACGGGTCACCTGACCGGAATATGACAGGTCACCTGACCAGAACAGCATGGGTCACCTGACCAGAACATCACAGGTCACCTGACCCGAACATGACGGGTCACCTGACCAGAACATCACGGGTCACCTGACCAGAACATGACGGGTCACCTGACCAGAACATCACAGGTCACCTGACCAGAACATGACGGGTCACCTGACCAGAACATCACGGGTCACCTGACCAGAACATGACAGGTCACCTGACCAGAACATGACAGGTCACCTGACCAGAACATCACAGGTCACCTGACCAGAACATCACAGGTCACCTGACCAGAACATCACAGGTCACCTGACCAGAACATCACAGGTCACCTGACCAGAACATGACAGGTCACCTGACCAGAACATCACAGGTCACCTGACCAGAACATCACAGGTCACCTGACCAGAACATCACAGGTCACCTGACCAGAACATGACGGGTCACCTGACCAGAACATCACAGGTCACCTGACCCGAACATGACGGGTCACCTGACCGGAATATGACAGATCACCTGACCAGAACAGCACGGGTCACCTGACCAGAACATGACGAGTCACCTGACCAGAACATCACAGGTCACCTGACCCGAACATGACGGGTCACCTGACCGGAATATGACAGGTCACCTGACCAGAACGGCACGGGTCACCTGACCAGAACATGACGGGTCACCTGACCAGAACATCACAGGTCACCTGACCAGAACATGACGGGTCACCTGACCGGAATATGACAGGTCACCTGACCAGAACAGCATGGGTCACCTGACCAGAACATCACAGGTCACCTGACCCGAACATGACGGGTCACCTGACCCGAACATGACGGGTCACCTGACCGGAATATGACAAGTCACCTGACCAGAACATCACGGGTCACCTGACCAGAACATCACAGGTCACCTGACCCGAACATCACGGGTCACCTGACCGGAATATGACAGGTCACCTGACAAGAACAGCACGGGTCACCTGACCAGATGACTTTTCTCTGACTGACCAGTTTGATCTGGTTGAACAGCTGCAGCAGAACATCTGGTCCACTCACCTGCAGAGACTCATCTTCAGTCTGTTGGAGACATGAAGGTAACTGAAGGTAACTGAAGGTAACTGAACCTAAACGAGCATTATGGGATGGATTCCAGACCATACAGGGGTCTGAAGGTCCCTGATGGGCCTGATATGATTCTGCTCTGCTGGGACGCTCAGCCAGTAAACTGGGACTTTGAACTGGTCCCCAGTTTGAGATCTAAATTTAAACTTCAAGAGTCTCAGCAGGAAACGGGGACAGAACGAAGAGAACAGCTGACACCTTCAGTCAGACCAGAACCACACCCCGGAGACACCGGAACATCCTGCAGGATCTGAAGGACCAGAACCATCTGCAAACAAGAACTTCACAAACATCTGAGAGATGGTGGAACAATCCAGAAACAATGGAACGATCCAGAAACAATGGAACGATCCAGAAACAATGGAACGATCCAGAAACAATGGAACGATCCAGAAACAATGGAACGATCCAGAAACAATGGAACGATCCAGAAACAATGGAACGATCCAGAAACAATGGAACGATCCAGAAACAATGGAACGATCCAGAAACAATGGAACGATCCAGAAACAATGGAACGATCCAGAAACAATGGAACGATCCAGAAACAATGGAACGATCCAGAAACAATGGAACGATCCAGAAACAATGGAACGATCCAGAAACAATGGAACGATCCAGAAACAATGGAACGATCCAGAAACAATGGAACGATCCAGAAACAATGGAACGATCCAGAAACAATGGAACGATCCAGAAACAATGGAACGATCCAGAAACAATGGAACGATCCAGAAACAATGGAACGATCCAGAAACAATGGAACGATCCAGAAACAATGGAACGATCCGGAAACAATGGAACGATCCAGAAACAATGGAACGATCCAGAAACAATGGAACGATCCAGAAACAATGGAACGATCCAGAAACAATGGAACGATCCAGAAAGCTGCACCTTAAAGATCCTGAACGTCTCAAGAAGCTGGAAGGTGTTGAAGATCCACAGAATCCTGATAGACCAGGGGCCTCGTGTCTCAACGTTCCACCTACAAGTTGGATGTACCAAATGAAACGTGGAGAGAAAATGTGTTTGAGCTGCAGAGATGTTTTCAGTCCCCAGTAGAGACTGAAGTCTAGAAACTGTCCTAACTTCTTCTGCTGGGTGTCCTCCTGAAAACTTCTTCAAACAACTCCTCCTTCAGGACCACCCCTACTCCATTTATCTTTCTATCCACACCATGGTAAAACAGTTTCAATCAATCAATCAATCACCTTTATTTAACCAGGTAGAGCCCGTTGAGATTGAGATCTCTTTTACAAGTTTGAACGCTGCTCCAATACTGTGAGCCTTGCTGCCCTTCCACTTGGTCTCTTGGACACATAAAACATCTACCTTCCTTCTCTGCATCATGTCAGCCAGCTCTCTACCTTTGTCGGTCATTGTCCCCACATTTAGAGTTGCAACCCTCAGTCCTACATTCTTCACTTTCCTCTTCTCCCTCTGTCTCCTGACACGCTTCCCTCCTCGGGGTCTTCGACTAACAGTAGCACAAATCACCCTGTCTGTCAACAGACTCCTCCTCCTCACCGGTCTGTCTCTCCTCACCTGTCTGTCTCTCCTCACCTGTCTGTCTCTCCTCTTACCACCTACACAACCCTGAGAAATCTAAAGAATTTAAAAGTTCTAAGACCCAGAAAGATCAGAAACCATCAAGGTGCTGTGGACCAGCATCAAGCCTCCTCTTCCGGTTTCTCCTTGATGCTGTGGACCAGCTGGTCCACAGCATCAAGAAAGGATCTTCTCCTCTGCTCCTGCTTCATGGAACATCTTGTAAAAAGATCTGATCTCGACCTTGACTTCTCTAAATGGTTTTAAGAATCTGTTGGAATCCTGGCGGGAACCAATGCAGACATGTTTTGACTGGTTAACTGGACATCATTAACCTCACGCAGACTCTTCCACTGGTACATTTTCATCTTTAAATCACTTCTTGGTCTGCTGCCCTCATACATCTCCTCCTACATGTCTTTGCGTGAGTGCAGCTACAGCGTGCGCTCTCAGGACATGATTACCTGCAGTGTTCCGTCAGTGAGGACTGAACTTGGAAAAAGGGCCTTCTCCTACTCTGCTCCTGCTTCATGGAATATCTTACAAAAAGATCTGAAGCTCTCGACCTTGACTTCTCTAAATGGTTTTCAGAATCTGTTGGAATCCTGGCAAAAACCAATGCAGATTTGTTCCTGTCTTTGATTTTATACGTCTACCTTATAATGTTTTGCTAGTTTTTTGATACTTTGTTAAAAAAAAAAAAAAAAAACTTTCTTTTGTTTTTCTCTCTTTTGTTTTCTATTGTTTATTGTTTGTTTGTTTGTTTATTGTTTAAGGAAATTCTACCACTGCTGTTCATTGTTCTTTAGTTTTAGCAGGTCGCTTTCGTAAATGAGCCCATGAGGTTCAAAAGATTTACCTGACTAAATAAAGGTTGAATGAATGTTCCTGTTTCTGATTTATCATCTATCTTATGTTTTGTTAGTTTTTGATACTTTGTTTAAAAAATTAAAAATCTGTATTTCTCTCTTGTTTTCTATTGTTTATTGTTTAATGTAATTTTTCATCATCATCATTGTTTAGTTTGTAGCAGGTCTCTGTTGTAAATGAGTCCACTACGAGGCTCAATGAGATTAACTAAATAAAGGTTGAATGAACCATCAGAGAATGACTGAGGCTCCTCAGGTGTTCTGGTTCTGGACCCGGGCAGACCGTGGACATTGATGTCTGGAACTCCCGCCTCCAGAACCAGATGATCTGACCCGGTTCGGACTCTGTTCTGTCAGAAACTGGACTCATGTGCAGACAGGAGGACCTAAAATAGCCTGATCCAGAACCACACAGGTCCAGTCAGCTGTCCGTCAACTGCTCAGAACCTAAAAATAGTCCAACAATGCGTTTGACGGAACCGCAGAAACAGAACCCAAACAGAACCGGATAGGTCCGGTGGAGCGAACATTAGAGACTTTGACCCGGTTCGGTCCAGCTGGACTCACTTGGTTCCGCAGAGCTTCCAGGGCAGAGATCAGCCTCCTGGTCTTCAGAACCTCCTCGGACCCGCTTCGGTTCCGGCTCACCTTCAGGGTCTGGTAGAGACAGAACAGCCCGAACAGAACCAGTGGACCCGAACAGAACCGCCTGCGGAGCAGAACTCCGGCGGTCCGGTACAGGCAGCGCATGAGCAGCAGCTCCTTCACCGAACCGAGCCGAACCTCATCTTCATCAGCCTCCTCTTCCTCACATCAAAGATGAAAAGTTGTGTGTGTGCATCCTCCCGGTCCAAAAGAACCGAACAGAACCTCCGGTTCTGTCAGAGTCAACAACAAGAAGTCATCTGGATCCACTTAACTCCTGCAGGAGGAGGAGGGAGGTTCAGGTTTCAGAACCTCCATCCGAACTTTTGAAGACTTCTTCCTCAGATGGAGGAGGTCCTGGAGGAGGTCCGGACCTCCTCCTCCTGCAGGAGTTATTTCAGGAACATGTTTACAGACTGACATCAAAGACACGCAGAGGAAGTCGCTCGTTAAAACAAACAAGTAAACAAACAACAATAAACAAGTTTCTGCCTCCGTCAGCAAAACGAGGCTCCGCTCCTTTTCAATCAGCCGGCCGATGAGCGGGAGGGGAGGAGCCATTTGACAATCAGAGCTGCTGGTCAACACAAGACAAGTTCATGAAGACTGTTGGTTCTGGGTCCGACGGAGAGACTGTTGGTTCTGGGCCCGACGGAGAGACTGTTGGTTCTGGGTCCGACGGAGAGACTGTTGGTTCTGGGTCCGACAGAGAGACTGTTGGTTCTGGGTCCGACAGAGAGACTGTTGGTTCTGGGTCCGACAGAGAGACTGTTGGTTCTGGGTCCGACAGAGAGACTGTTGGTTCTGGGTCCGACAGAGAGACTGTTGGTTCTGGGTCCGACAGAGAGACTGTTGGTTCTGGGTCCGACAGAGAGACTGTTGGTTCTGGGTCCGACAGAGAGACTGTTGGTTCTGGGTCCGACAGAGAGACTGTTGGTTCTGGGTCCGACAGAGAGACTGTTGGTTCTGGGTCCGACAGAGAGACTGTTGGTTCTGGGTCCGACAGAGAGACTGTTGGTTCTGGGTCCGACAGAGAGACTGTTGGTTCTGGGTCCGACAGAGAGACTGTTGGTTCTGGGTCCGACAGAGAGACTGTTGGTTCTGGGTCCGAGTCCAACGGAGAGACTGTTGGTTCAGGGTCCAACAGAGAGACTGTTGGTTCAGGGTCCAACAGAGAGACTGTTGGTTCTGGGTCCGACAGAGAGACTGTTGGTTCTGGGTCCGACAGAGAGACTGTTGGTTCTGGGTCCGAGTCCAACGGAGAGACTGTTGGTTCAGGGTCCAACAGAGAGACTGTTGGTTCAGGGTCCAACAGAGAGACTGTTGGTTCAGGGTCCAACAGAGAGACTGTTGGTTCAGGGTCCAACAGAGAGACTGTTGGTTCAGGGTCCAACAGAGAGACTGTTGGTTCAGGGTCCAACAGAGAGACTGTTGGTTCAGGGTCCAACAGAGAGACTGTTGGTTCTGGGTCCGACAGAGAGACTGTTGGTTCTGGGTCCGACAGAGAGACTGTTGGTTCTGGGTCCGACAGAGAGACTGTTGGTTCTGGGTCCGACAGAGAGACTGTTGGTTCTGGGTCCGACAGAGAGACTGTTGGTTCTGGGTCCGACAGAGAGACTGTTGGTTCTGGGTCCGACAGAGAGACTGTTGGTTCTGGGTCCGACAGAGAGACTGTTGGTTCTGGGTCCGACAGAGAGACTGTTGGTTCTGGGTCCGACAGAGAGACTGTTGGTTCTGGGTCCGACAGAGAGACTGTTGGTTCTGGGTCCGACAGAGAGACTGTTGGTTCTGGGTCCGACAGAGAGACTGTTGGTTCTGGGTCCGACAGAGAGACTGTTGGTTCTGGGTCCGACAGAGAGACTGTTGGTTCTGGGTCCGACAGAGAGACTGTTGGTTCTGGGTCCGACAGAGAGACTGTTGGTTCTGGGTCCGACAGAGAGACTGTTGGTTCTGGGTCCGACAGAGAGACTGTTGGTTCTGGGTCCGACAGAGAGACTGTTGGTTCTGGGTCCGACAGAGAGACTGTTGGTTCTGGGTCCGACAGAGAGACTGTTGGTTCTGGGTCCGACAGAGAGACTGTTGGTTCTGGGTCCGACAGAGAGACTGTTGGTTCTGGGTCCGACAGAGAGACTGTTGGTTCTGGGTCCGACAGAGAGACTGTTGGTTCTGGGTCCGACAGAGAGACTGTTGGTTCTGGGTCCGACAGAGAGACTGTTGGTTCTGGGTCCGACAGAGAGACTGTTGGTTCTGGGTCCGACAGAGAGACTGTTGGTTCTGGGTCCGACAGAGAGACTGTTGGTTCTGGGTCCGACAGAGAGACTGTTGGTTCTGGGTCCGACAGAGAGACTGTTGGTTCTGGGTCCGACAGAGAGACTGTTGGTTCTGGGTCCGACAGAGAGACTGTTGGTTCTGGGTCCGACAGAGAGACTGTTGGTTCTGGGTCCGACAGAGAGACTGTTGGTTCTGGGTCCGACAGAGAGACTGTTGGTTCTGGGTCCGACAGAGAGACTGTTGGTTCTGGGTCCGACAGAGAGACTGTTGGTTCTGGGTCCGACAGAGAGACTGTTGGTTCTGGGTCCGACAGAGAGACTGTTGGTTCTGGGTCCGACAGAGAGACTGTTGGTTCTGGGTCCGACAGAGAGACTGTTGGTTCTGGGTCCGACAGAGAGACTGTTGGTTCTGGGTCCGACAGAGAGACTGTTGGTTCTGGGTCCGACAGAGAGACTGTTGGTTCTGGGTCCGACAGAGAGACTGTTGGTTCTGGGTCCGACAGAGAGACTGTTGGTTCTGGGTCCGACAGAGAGACTGTTGGTTCTGGGTCCGACAGAGAGACTGTTGGTTCTGGGTCCGACAGAGAGACTGTTGGTTCTGGGTCCGACAGAGAGACTGTTGGTTCTGGGTCCGACAGAGAGACTGTTGGTTCTGGGTCCGACAGAGAGACTGTTGGTTCTGGGTCCGACAGAGAGACTGTTGGTTCTGGGTCCGACAGACTGACACCAACAGTTCTGATTTGTGGGGGCGGCCGTGGCATAGTGGTAATGGCAGTCGACCCCCGATCGGAAGGTTGGAGGTTCGAATCCCGCATCCGCCCACCATGTGTCGTTGTGTCCCTGGGCAAGACACTCAACCCCATGTTGCTCCCGGTAGGTCTGGATGGTGCCTTGCAAGGCAGGCTACCACTACCGGTGTATGAATGTGTGAATGAATGGGTGGATGGCTGGTATTGTAAAGCGCTTTGGGGCTCCTCACAGGGGGCTGGAAAGCGCTATATAAATAAGCTCCATTTACCATTTGATCAGGTTCTGATCCAATCATCAAAGAAAACTCATTTCAACAGCAGACTTACAAAAACATTTTATTTGATTTCAAACAGTTCAGGTGGAACTGCTCCAACATTCACATAACCAAAAACACCATCTGGAAGAACTACACGGGCAGCCATAGTTGTAGTCCAACATGTAAATGATCCAGGCAGCCATAGTTGGGAGTCCAAAATGATCTACCAGGTAGCCATACTTGTAGTCCAACATGTAATGTACCCAGGCAGCCATAGTTGTAGTCCACAATGTGATCTATCCAAGCAGCCATAGTTGTAGTCTAACATGTAATATACAGTACCCATGCAGCTAGTTGTAGTTCAACATGATATACCAGGACAGCCATAGTTGTAGTACAACCTGCAATCTACCCAGGCAGCAACAGTTGTAGTTCAACATGTAATATACCCAGGCAGCCATAGTTGTAGTCCAACATGTGATATACCCAGGCAGCCATAGTTGTAGTCCATCATGTGATATACCCAGGCAGCCATAGTTGTAGTCCAACATGTGATACACCAGGCAGCCATAGTTGTAGTCCAACATGTGATATACCAGGGCAGCCATAGTTGTAGTCCAACATGTAATTTACCTAGGCAGCCATAGTTGTAGTTTATAGTCCAGTTTGTGATGTGGTGGAGCAGAGGGGGAATGGTTTCAGCTGTCACTCCTCAGAGGAAGGATTCAAACACTGCAAACAAACAAAAATAAACAACAAACGTCAGAGGCTCCAGGAAACATTCAGGCTGGTGAGTTTTAAAGTGCTGTTCTGTTTAATGTTGCTGCTGATCTGTTTCATGTTGCTGCTGATCGGTTTCATGTTGCTGCTGATCGGTTTCATGTTGCTGCTGATCTGTTGTATGTTGCTGCTGATCTGTTTATGTTACTGCTGATCTGTTTCATGTTGTTGCTGATCTGTTCATGTTGCTACTGATCTGTTCATGTTGCTACTGATCCGTTTCATGTCGCTACTGATCTGTTCATGATGCTGCTGATCTGTTTCATGTAGCTACTGATCTGTTTCATGTTGCAGCTGATCTGTTCATGTTGCTGCTGATCTGTTTCATGTTGTTGCTGATCTGTTTCATGTTGCTACTGATCTGTTTCATGTTGCTGCTGATCTGTTTCATGTTGCTGCTGATCTGTTTCATGTTGCTGCTGATCTGTTTCATGTTGCTACTGATCTGTTTCATGTTGCTGCTGATCTGTTTCATGTTGCTGCTGATCTGTTTCATGTTGTGCTGATCTGTTTCATGTTGCTGCTGATCTGTTTATGTTGCTGCTGATCGGTTTCATGTTGCTGCTGATCTGTTTCATGTTTCTGCTGATCTGTTTATTGTTGCTACTGATCTGTTTCATGTTGCTACTGATCTGTTCATGTTGCTGCTGATCTGTTTCATGTTGCTACTATCTGTTTCATGTTACTACTGATCTGTTTCATGTTGCTAGTGATCTGTTCATGATGCTACTGATCAGTTTTATGTAGCTACTGATCTGTTTTATGTTGCTGCTGATCTGTTTCATGTTGCTGCTGATCTGTTCATGTTGCTACTGATCTGTTCATGTTGCTACTAACCTGTTTATGTTGCTGCTGATCTGTTTCATGTTGCTACTGATCTGTTTCATGTTGCTACTGCTCTGTTCATGATGCTGCTGATCTGTTTCATGTAGCTACTGATCTGTTTATGTTGTTGCTGATCAGTTTCATGTTGCTACTGATCTGTTTCATGTTGCTGCTGATCTGTTTATTGTTGCTACTGATCTGTCTCATGTTGCTACTGATCTGTTCATGTTGCTACTGATCTGTTTATGTTGCTGCTGATCTGTTTCATGTTGCTGCTGATCTGTTTCATGTTGCTACTATCTGTTTCATGTTACTACTGATCTGTTTCATGTTGCTAGTGATCTGTTCATGATGCTACTGATCAGTTTTATGTAGCTACTGATCTGTTCATGTTGCTACTGATCTGTTTCATGTAGCTACTGATCTGTTTCATGTTGCAGCTGATCTGTTCATGTTGCTGCTGATCTGTTTATGTTGCTGCTGATCTGTTTAATGTTGCTACTGATCTGTTTCATGTTGCTACTGATCTGTTCATGATGCTGCTGATCTGTTTCATGTAGCTACTGATCTGTTTCATGTTGCAGCTGATCTGTTCATGTTGCTGCTGATCTGTTTCATGTTGTTGCTGATCTGTTCATGTTGCTGCTGATCTGTTTCATGTTGCAGCTGATCTGTTTCATGTTGCTGCTGATCTGTTTCATGTTGCTGCTGATCTGTTTCATGTTGCTGCTGATCTGTTTCATGTTGCTACTGATCTGTTTCATGTTGCTGCTGATCTGTTTCATGTTGCTGCTGATCTGTTTCATGTTGCTGCTGATCTGTTTCATGTTGCTGCTGATCTGTTTCATGTTGCTGCTGATCTGTTTCATGTTGCTGCTGATCTGTTTCATGTTGCTGCTGATCTGTTTCATGTTGCTGCTGATCTGTTTCATGTTGCTGCTGATCTGTTTCATGTTGCTGCTGATCTGTTTCATGTTGCTGCTGATCTGTTTCATGTTGCTGCTGATCTGTTTCATGTTGCTGCTGATCTGTTTCATGTTGCTGCTGATCTGTTTCATGTTGCTGCTGATCTGTTTCATGTTGCTGCTGATCTGTTTCATGTTGCTGCTGATCTGTTTCATGTTGCTGCTGATCTGTTTCATGTTGCTGCTGATCTGTTTCATGTTGCTGCTGATCTGTTTCATGTTGCTGCTGATCTGTTTCATGTTGCTGCTGATCTGTTTCATGTTGCTGCTGATCTGTTTCATGTTGCTGCTGATCTGTTTCATGTTGCTGCTGATCTGTTTCATGTTGCTGCTGATCTGTTTCATGTTGCTGCTGATCTGTTTCATGTTGCTGCTGATCTGTTTCATGTTGCTGCTGATCTGTTTCATGTTGCTGCTGATCTGTTTCATGTTGCTGCTGATCTGTTTCATGTTGCTGCTGATCTGTTTCATGTTGCTGCTGATCTGTTTCATGTTGCTGCTGATCTGTTTCATGTTGCTGCTGATCTGTTTCATGTTGCTGCTGATCTGTTTCATGTTGCTGCTGATCTGTTTCATGTTGCTGCTGATCTGTTTCATGTTGCTGCTGATCTGTTTCATGTTGCTGCTGATCTGTTTCATGTTGCTGCTGATCTGTTTCATGTTGCTGCTGATCTGTTTCATGTTGCTGCTGATCTGTTTCATGTTGCTGCTGATCTGTTTCATGTTGCTGCTGATCTGTTTCATGTTGCTGCTGATCTGTTTCATGTTGCTGCTGATCTGTTTCATGTTGCTGCTGATCTGTTTCATGTTGCTGCTGATCTGTTTCATGTTGCTGCTGATCTGTTTCATGTTGCTGCTGATCTGTTTCATGTTGCTGCTGATCTGTTTCATGTTGCTGCTGATCTGTTTCATGTTGCTGCTGATCTGTTTCATGTTGCTTGCTGATCTGTTTCATGTTGCTACTGATCTGTTTCATGTTGCTGCTGATCTGTTTCATGTTGCTACTGATCTGTCTCATGTTGCTACTGATCTGTTCATGTTGCTACTGATCTGTTTATGTTGCTGCTGATCTGTTTCATGTTGCTGCTGATCTGTTTCATGTTGCTACTATCTGTTTCATGTTACTACTGATCTGTTTCATGTTGCTAGTGATCTGTTCATGATGCTACTGATCAGTTTTATGTAGCTACTGATCTGTTCATGTTGCTACTGATCTGTTTCATGTAGCTACTGATCTGTTTCATGTTGCAGCTGATCTGTTCATGTTGCTGCTGATCTGTTTATGTTGCTGCTGATCTGTTTAATGTTGCTACTGATCTGTTTCATGTTGCTACTGATCTGTTCATGATGCTGCTGATCTGTTTCATGTAGCTACTGATCTGTTTCATGTTGCAGCTGATCTGTTCATGTTGCTGCTGATCTGTTTCATGTTGTTGCTGATCTGTTCATGTTGCTACTGTTTCATGTTGCTGCTGATCTGTTTCATGTTGCTGCTGATCTGTTTCATGTTGCTGCTGATCTGTTTCATGTTGCTGCTGATCTGTTTCATGTTGCTACTGATCTGTTTCATGTTGCTACTGATCTGTTTCATGTTGCTGCTGATCTGTTTCATGTTGCTGCTGATCTGTTTCATGTTGCTGCTGATCTGTTTCATGTTGCTGCTGATCTGTTTCATGTTGCTGCTGATCTGTTTCATGTTGCTGCTGATCTGTTTCATGTTGCTGCTGATCTGTTTCATGTTGCTGCTGATCTGTTTCATGTTGCTGCTGATCTGTTTCATGTTGCTGCTGATCTGTTTCATGTTGCTGCTGATCTGTTTCATGTTGCTGCTGATCTGTTTCATGTTGCTGCTGATCTGTTTCATGTTGCTGCTGATCTGTTTCATGTTGCTGCTGATCTGTTTCATGTTGCTGCTGATCTGTTTCATGTTGCTGCTGATCTGTTTCATGTTGCTGCTGATCTGTTTCATGTTGCTGCTGATCTGTTTCATGTTGCTGCTGATCTGTTTCATGTTGCTACTGATCTGTTTCATGTTGCTACTGATCTGTTTCATGTTGCTACTGATCTGTTTCATGTTGCTGCTGATCTGTTTCATGTTGCTGCTGATCTGTTTCATGTTGCTACTGATCTGTTTCATGTTACTACTGATCTGTTTCATGTTGCTAGTGATCTGTTCATGATGCTACTGATCTGTTTTATGTAGCTGCTGATCTGTTTTATGTTGCTGCTGATCTGTTTCATGTTGCTGCTGATCTGTTCATGTTGCTACTGATCTGTTCATGTTGCTACTGACCTGTTTATGTTGCTGCTGATCTGTTTCATGTTGCTACTGATCTGTTTCATGTTGCTACTGATCTGTTCATGTTGCTGCTGATCTGTTTCATGTTGCTGCTGATCTGTTTCATGTTGCTGCTGATCTGTTTCATGTTGCTGCTGATCTGTTTCATGTTGCTGCTGATCTGTTTCATGTTGCTGCTGATCTGTTTCATGTTGCTGCTGATCTGTTTCATGTTGCTGCTGATCTGTTTCATGTTGCTGCTGATCTGTTTCATGTTGCTGCTGATCTGTTTCATGTTGCTGCTGATCTGTTTCATGTTGCTGCTGATCTGTTTCATGTTGCTGCTGATCTGTTTCATGTTGCTGCTGATCTGTTTCATGTTGCTGCTGATCTGTTTCATGTTGCTGCTGATCTGTTTCATGTTGCTGCTGATCTGTTTCATGTTGCTGCTGATCTGTTTCATGTTGCTGCTGATCTGTTTCATGTTGCTGCTGATCTGTTTCATGTTGCTACTGATCTGTTTCATGTTGCTGCTGATCTGTTTCATGTTGCTACTGATCTGTTTCATGTTGCTGCTGATCTGTTTCATGTTGCTGCTGATCTGTTTCATGTTGCTACTGATCTGTTTCATGTTGCTGCTGATCTGTTTCATGTTGCTGCTGATCTGTTTCATGTTGCTACTGATCTGTTTCATGTTGCTGCTGATCTGTTTCATGTTGCTACTGATCTGTTTCATGTTGCTGCTGATCTGTTTCATGTTGCTGCTGATCTGTTTCATGTTGCTGCTGATCTGTTTCATGTTGCTGCTGATCTGTTTCATGTTGCTACTGATCTGTTTCATGTTGCTGCTGATCTGTTTCATGTTGCTGCTGATCTGTTTCATGTTGCTGCTGATCTGTTTCATGTTGCTGCTGATCTGTTTCATGTTGCTGCTGATCTGTTTCATGTTGCTGCTGATCTGTTTCATGTTGCTGCTGTTTCATGTTGCTGCTGATCTGTTTCATGTTGCTGCTGATCTGTTTCATGTTGCTGCTGATCTGTTTCATGTTGCTGCTGATCTGTTTCATGTTGCTGCTGATCTGTTTCATGTTGCTGCTGATCTGTTTCATGTTGCTGCTGATCTGTTTCATGTTGCTGCTGATCTGTTTCATGTTGCTGCTGATCTGTTTCATGTTGCTGCTGATCTGTTTCATGTTGCTGCTGATCTGTTTCATGTTGCTGCTGATCTGTTTCATGTTGCTGCTGATCTGTTTCATGTTGCTACTGATCTGTTTCATGTTGCTGCTGATCTGTTTCATGTTGCTGCTGATCTGTTTCATGTTGCTGCTGATCTGTTTCATGTTGCTGCTGATCTGTTTCATGTTGCTACTGATCTGTTTCATGTTGCTGCTGATCTGTTTCATGTTGCTGCTGATCTGTTTCATGTTGCTGCTGATCTGTTTCATGTTGCTGCTGATCTGTTTCATGTTGCTGCTGATCTGTTTCATGTTGCTGCTGATCTGTTTCATGTTGCTGCTGATCTGTTTCATGTTGCTGCTGATCTGTTTCATGTTGCTGCTGATCTGTTTCATGTTGCTGCTGATCTGTTTCATGTTGCTGCTGATCTGTTTCATGTTGCTGCTGATCTGTTTCATGTTGCTGCTGATCTGTTTCATGTTGCTGCTGATCTGTTTCATGTTGCTGCTGATCTGTTTCATGTTGCTGCTGATCTGTTTCATGTTGCTGCTGATCTGTTTCATGTTGCTGCTGATCTGTTTCATGTTGCTGCTGATCTGTTTCATGTTGCTGCTGATCTGTTTCATGTTGCTGCTGATCTGTTTCATGTTGCTGCTGATCTGTTTCATGTTGCTGCTGATCTGTTTCATGTTGCTGCTGATCTGTTTCATGTTGCTGCTGATCTGTTTCATGTTGCTGCTGATCTGTTTCATGTTGCTGCTGATCTGTTTCATGTTGCTGCTGATCTGTTTCATGTTGCTGCTGATCTGTTTCATGTTGCTGCTGATCTGTTTCATGTTGCTGCTGATCTGTTTCATGTTGCTGCTGATCTGTTTCATGTTGCTGCTGATCTGTTTCATGTTGCTGCTGATCTGTTTCATGTTGCTGCTGATCTGTTTCATGTTGCTGCTGATCTGTTTCATGTTGCTGCTGATCTGTTTCATGTTGCTGCTGATCTGTTTCATGTTGCTGCTGATCTGTTTCATGTTGCTGCTGATCTGTTTCATGTTGCTGCTGATCTGTTTCATGTTGCTGCTGATCTGTTTCATGTTGCTGCTGATCTGTTTCATGTTGCTGCTGATCTGTTTCATGTTGCTGCTGATCTGTTTCATGTTGCTGCTGATCTGTTTCATGTTGCTGCTGATCTGTTTCATGTTGCTGCTGATCTGTTTCATGTTGCTGCTGATCTGTTTCATGTTGCTGCTGATCTGTTTCATGTTGCTGCTGATCTGTTTCATGTTGCTGCTGATCTGTTTCATGTTGCTGCTGATCTGTTTCATGTTGCTGCTGATCTGTTTCATGTTGCTGCTGATCTGTTTCATGTTGCTGCTGATCTGTTTCATGTTGCTGCTGATCTGTTTCATGTTGCTGCTGATCTGTTTCATGTTGCTGCTGATCTGTTTCATGTTGCTGCTGATCTGTTTCATGTTGCTGCTGATCTGTTTCATGTTGCTGCTGATCTGTTTCATGTTGCTGCTGATCTGTTTCATGTTGCTGCTGATCTGTTTCATGTTGCTGCTGATCTGTTTCATGTTGCTGCTGATCTGTTTCATGTTGCTGCTGATCTGTTTCATGTTGCTGCTGATCTGTTTCATGTTGCTGCTGATCTGTTTCATGTTGCTACTGATCTGTTTCATGTTGCTGCTGATCTGTTTCATGTTGCTGCTGATCTGTTTCATGTTGCTACTGATCTGTTTCATGTTGCTACTGATCTGTTTCATGTTGCTACTGATCTGTTTCATGTTGCTGATCTGTTTCATGTTGCTACTGATCTGTTTCATGTTGCTGCTGATCTGTTTCATGTTGCTGCTGATCTGTTTCATGTTGCTGCTGATCTGTTTCATGTTGCTGCTGATCTGTTTCATGTTGCTGCTGATCTGTTTCATGTTGCTACTGATCTGTTTCATGTTGCTACTGATCTGTTTCATGTTGCTGCTGATCTGTTTCATGTTGCTGCTGATCTGTTTCATGTTGCTGCTGATCTGTTTCATGTTGCTGCTGATCTGTTTCATGTTGCTGCTGATCTGTTTCATGTTGCTGCTGATCTGTTTCATGTTGCTGCTGATCTGTTTCATGTTGCTGCTGATCTGTTTCATGTTGCTGCTGATCTGTTTCATGTTGCTGCTGATCTGTTTCATGTTGCTGCTGATCTGTTTCATGTTGCTGCTGATCTGTTTCATGTTGCTGCTGATCTGTTTCATGTTGCTGCTGATCTGTTTCATGTTGCTGCTGATCTGTTTCATGTTGCTGCTGATCTGTTTCATGTTGCTGCTGATCTGTTTCATGTTGCTGCTGATCTGTTTCATGTTGCTGCTGATCTGTTTCATGTTGCTGCTGATCTGTTTCATGTTGCTGCTGATCTGTTTCATGTTGCTGCTGATCTGTTTCATGTTGCTGCTGATCTGTTTCATGTTGCTGCTGATCTGTTTCATGTTGCTGCTGATCTGTTTCATGTTGCTGCTGATCTGTTTCATGTTGCTGCTGATCTGTTTCATGTTGCTGCTGATCTGTTTCATGTTGCTGCTGATCTGTTTCATGTTGCTGCTGATCTGTTTCATGTTGCTGCTGATCTGTTTCATGTTGCTGCTGATCTGTTTCATGTTGCTGCTGATCTGTTTCATGTTGCTGCTGATCTGTTTCATGTTGCTGCTGATCTGTTTCATGTTGCTGCTGATCTGTTTCATGTTGCTGCTGATCTGTTTCATGTTGCTGCTGATCTGTTTCATGTTGCTGCTGATCTGTTTCATGTTGCTGCTGATCTGTTTCATGTTGCTGCTGATCTGTTTCATGTTGCTGCTGATCTGTTTCATGTTGCTGCTGATCTGTTTCATGTTGCTGCTGATCTGTTTCATGTTGCTGCTGATCTGTTTCATGTTGCTGCTGATCTGTTTCATGTTGCTGCTGATCTGTTTCATGTTGCTGCTGATCTGTTTCATGTTGCTGCTGATCTGTTTCATGTTGCTGCTGATCTGTTTCATGTTGCTGCTGATCTGTTTCATGTTGCTGCTGATCTGTTTCATGTTGCTGCTGATCTGTTTCATGTTGCTGCTGATCTGTTTCATGTTGCTGCTGATCTGTTTCATGTTGCTGCTGATCTGTTTCATGTTGCTGCTGATCTGTTTCATGTTGCTGCTGATCTGTTTCATGTTGCTGCTGATCTGTTTCATGTTGCTGCTGATCTGTTTCATGTTGCTGCTGATCTGTTTCATGTTGCTGCTGATCTGTTTCATGTTGCTACTGATCTGTTTCATGTTGCTGCTGATCTGTTTCATGTTGCTGCTGATCTGTTTCATGTTGCTGCTGATCTGTTTCATGTTGCTGCTGATCTGTTTCATGTTGCTGCTGATCTGTTTCATGTTGCTGCTGATCTGTTTCATGTTGCTGCTGATCTGTTTCATGTTGCTGCTGATCTGTTTCATGTTGCTGCTGATCTGTTTCATGTTGCTGCTGATCTGTTTCATGTTGCTGCTGATCTGTTTCATGTTGCTGCTGATCTGTTTCATGTTGCTGCTGATCTGTTTCATGTTGCTGCTGATCTGTTTCATGTTGCTGCTGATCTGTTTCATGTTGCTGCTGATCTGTTTCATGTTGCTGCTGATCTGTTTCATGTTGCTGCTGATCTGTTTCATGTTGCTGCTGATCTGTTTCATGTTGCTGCTGATCTGTTTCATGTTGCTGCTGATCTGTTTCATGTTGCTGCTGATCTGTTTCATGTTGCTGCTGATCTGTTTCATGTTGCTGCTGATCTGTTTCATGTTGCTGCTGATCTGTTTCATGTTGCTGCTGATCTGTTTCATGTTGCTGCTGATCTGTTTCATGTTGCTGCTGATCTGTTTCATGTTGCTGCTGATCTGTTTCATGTTGCTGCTGATCTGTTTCATGTTGCTGCTGATCTGTTTCATGTTGCTGCTGATCTGTTTCATGTTGCTGCTGATCTGTTTCATGTTGCTGCTGATCTGTTTCATGTTGCTGCTGATCTGTTTCATGTTGCTGCTGATCTGTTTCATGTTGCTGCTGATCTGTTTCATGTTGCTGCTGATCTGTTTCATGTTGCTGCTGATCTGTTTCATGTTGCTGCTGATCTGTTTCATGTTGCTGCTGATCTGTTTCATGTTGCTGCTGATCTGTTTCATGTTGCTGCTGATCTGTTTCATGTTGCTGCTGATCTGTTTCATGTTGCTGCTGATCTGTTTCATGTTGCTGCTGATCTGTTTCATGTTGCTGCTGATCTGTTTCATGTTGCTGCTGATCTGTTTCATGTTGCTGCTGATCTGTTTCATGTTGCTGCTGATCTGTTTCATGTTGCTGCTGATCTGTTTCATGTTGCTGCTGATCTGTTTCATGTTGCTGCTGATCTGTTTCATGTTGCTGCTGATCTGTTTCATGTTGCTGCTGATCTGTTTCATGTTGCTGCTGATCTGTTTCATGTTGCTGCTGATCTGTTTCATGTTGCTGCTGATCTGTTTCATGTTGCTGCTGATCTGTTTCATGTTGCTGCTGATCTGTTTCATGTTGCTGCTGATCTGTTTCATGTTGCTGCTGATCTGTTTCATGTTGCTGCTGATCTGTTTCATGTTGCTGCTGATCTGTTTCATGTTGCTGCTGATCTGTTTCATGTTGCTGCTGATCTGTTTCATGTTGCTGCTGATCTGTTTCATGTTGCTGCTGATCTGTTTCATGTTGCTGCTGATCTGTTTCATGTTGCTGCTGATCTGTTTCATGTTGCTGCTGATCTGTTTCATGTTGCTGCTGATCTGTTTCATGTTGCTGCTGATCTGTTTCATGTTGCTGCTGATCTGTTTCATGTTGCTGCTGATCTGTTTCATGTTGCTGCTGATCTGTTTCATGTTGCTGCTGATCTGTTTCATGTTGCTGCTGATCTGTTTCATGTTGCTGCTGATCTGTTTCATGTTGCTGCTGATCTGTTTC
>JBBPBX010021947.1:10633-28776 GCA_038048925.1 Garcialebias charrua
AATGAGTCTTCGGGAGGGCGGACTCCAGAAACCATCTTAGCATCATCAAACTGATTGACTCACTATAGGTACTTTTTATAAGACTGAGTTTGTTGTGGCTCCTCGGACTGATGAAGTGTTTTGGGTGAAAGACGAAACGTTTCAACAACAACAAAAAACGTCCGGGGGACCTGACTTAACTTTGTTGGATTCATCTACCTGGAACATGAACTTTGATATTACCTATTGGAGTCAACTCTGTTAGTCTGTTAATAAAATATCTCATGAACCACTGGACAAATTTTATTAAAACCTTCAGAAAGTAGTCACTGAATCCATAACATATTACCTTTTGGAATCCACCCTATTCAAGATGCTGCCACAGCTAATTGGCATTAGTCACCACAATATGGCTATAACAATTCAATTAATTAAAAAAATACTTCATTAATCCCAAAGGGAAATTAAGTGTTGTCATAACTCATCTTCCTGGTTTCATTCAAGAGTTGTTATAGATGCTGATAGCTGTGGGCTGGAAGGATCTCCTGCAGTGAATCAGAATAATCTGGCCACAGACACTGATCCGTCCAACTGGATCCAGCTTGCTGTCAGATCTGGTGGGCCTCAGTCCTCCAGAACTCCTCCCTGAGCGATGGTCACAGTCTACCAAGCTCCTCATCGACATGGACAGACAGCTGAAGGTTCCAGAGATGATCTTGGTCCTCCCGTTGTTATAGCAGAGTTTCCTACCAGCTCCAGGATCTCGGCGGTCAGGTACTCGAGCACTGCCGCCGGTTGACGGGAATTCATCCACGGCACCTCCTTTTCAACTCATTTGGAATTTGGGGCTGTAGCTGAGATATTATTCAGCTTTTGAGATGTTAATAAGCTGCTCCTGGTTGTTAAAAAGCACCTTGTTGCCATGGTTATACATCATAACAAATGTCCAAAAGTAAAAAAGGTTTCAGTAAAAGTCCTTTCAGCTGCATAGCATCTATACCATCCACAAAAAAGAGCAATTAAAGTTTTCAAAAGCAATAACTCAGAATGAAAGTGACAGAGCTACTCCAACATGCAGCCACCCCGAGCGGCGCAGTTCAAGAACTGAACTATAACTTGGTCAATTTTAGAAGAAAAAAAAAAAGCTAAAATCTGCTGTTGTAGTAGTCATTCTTCCAGCATGACATTTCACTAGATTCCATGAGATTTTGGCACACGCTATTTTCAAGGTTTAAGCAAAACAACTACAACTCGTTTCTCAACATAAGATTACAGTATTCTCTATGGAATGAAAGGCGGCAGGTGACATGCATACCTTCGAGGAATGCTAGGCCTTTAATTCAGTCTAACTCACTTGTTGTAGAGGACGATATCAGGCCTCCAGATAATCTCAGAAGGTATTCGGATGGACGTGACATTTTCATATTCCTCTGGGTTCCAGCTGAGTTTGTAATCGTCCCATTCCTGCAGGAAAACAACAGTCACATTTATATACTGTGGCATTTTTATTTCACTTTCGACACAGGTTTAGTCTCTCATAGTGTCTTACTTGCTTAACCCAGACGTTTGTTGTCATCATCTGATTCTTTTCATCCTTGTTAGAAATTTAAAAAAAAGTAGAATTAACAGTTTTCTAAAGTAATGTATCAGTCAGAACTTCTTGAAATTTATTGTGTAGTACACCTATATACATATATAAAACAGCTGATGCTTGATGCAGAAGCACACTGTCACTTTTCTGCTTTCTCCAGCTTTTCCACAGCAACATCTAAGACACGGCAGTCAGTGAATACACTCTGAAGGGGAAGACAACTTCACCTGGAGTTGACACTCACCAGCAGGCATGTGGAACAAGCACTGTCAGCTAACTCCATGTCAAAAACTGGGAAAGTCATCTTTATGGAGAGGAACAGTTGCATAATCCATTTTCTGTATGCTTCTCCAGGAAGGTTTGTGTTGATGTTTTAAAATTGGTTTTAGAACTATTTTTGAAAATGCTTGAAACCATCCATCCATCCATTATCTTTATCCACGCCTTCCTTTCTGGGTCACAGGGGTCACTCACTGGTGCCCATATCCAGCAGTTACTGTGTGAGAGGCAGGGGACACCCTGGACATGTCTCCAGGGACACACGAGACAAACAGCCATTCACTCTCTCATTCACACCTGGGGACAATTTAGAGTTACCAATCAGCCTAACACGCAAGTTTTTGGTCGATGGGAGGAAACCGGAGGCCCCTGGCTGGCATTCCACCCGCTTCGAACGTTATCAACCATTAAATGGCCATTATCAGTTATTATTATCCCCATACGTAGCGGTCAGACTGCCCCTCCTGTACCTCCTAGTAGGTTTAAAGGTACGTTGTCACCGTTAGTAGCGATGACAGCAGGCTCCGTCTTTAGCTACGTGTTAAAGTTTATAGTAAACAGTCTGGCATTATGTTCAGGGTCTTGGTTAGGTTTAGGCACAAGGGTAAAGGGGTTAAGTTTAGGGTTGGTCCTCTGGGTCAGAGGACGGTTACATAACGGTTACATAAGCTGAAATAAACAAAAACGCAACACTTCCTGGCTTACGGAAACACGCAGCCGACTCACAGTGATAATAACGCTGATAACGTTCTTTTAAACATGCTAGGAGGTAGATTGGACAGTTTCGTCGCTGTATATGGGGATGATAACAGCTAATAATGCCCATTGCATGGACTGACAACATCCGAAGCCGCTGGGATTCGATCTGGCGACATTTTCCCTCAGAGGTGGCAGCTCCACCAACTGAGCCACCGTGGCACATGCTTGAAACTAATTGTCTGAATTAGAATGAGGACAAGCATGGACAAACATGCTATGTTGGCATGACCCTAATGCCGCTGAAATACTGTTCGACAGACCGTTTAGAATATTTACTGCTTGTGTTACTTGACAACTAAATTTAATTTGGGAGAAAAAATATCACTGTTCTGTTTTCATTTCCGCTGATTAGAGATTTGACTTAAATTTTATTATGCTTGCTTGGTATGGCTTTGAGCACATATTAATGAATCTCCATAAACAGCCAAAGAGTACAAGTGGAAATGAGTTCCTCATACAGTCATGCTGCAAAGCATCAGCATAAACAACGAGCAGCATGCGGTTTAATGTGCTGAAGCTAATCTGTTTTATATGAGGTTCTTAAATGGATGCATTTAAAGTTTAGCTTATTTTACTTCCTGGACATGTCAGAATTGTAATAAAACTTGTTTAAACTAGTCAGTGTAATGTAATTTAAATTTACATCCACAGACATGAAGATCAAACCCTCAAACGGACACAATTATAATGTTGATGTGAAAATCAAATTCCAGTTGTTTTCTTTACAATTAAAAAACAATTACACAAATTGAATTGTACTGGGAAAAGCTGAAAATTAAAAATGGTTTGGCCTTTATTAATGACATTCATTGCTGGTTATTGATGAAACTCAACAAGGCTGTGGGCTTTCACTCACCACATCAATTAGCTGAGCAATAGAGAGTCCAAAGTGGACCAGCACTGTGTCTGAAGTGTTCTTCACAGGCCGGGAGAGCTTGTTGTAATTTGCAAACAAATTCTGGATGAGCCTTTCTTCTGCATGGCCACGAGGTCCAATTTGGGTACACACTGCAATAGAAGAAGAAGAAGATATTAAAATTCAAATAGAAAAACTGCATTTTCGGTGAAAACGCAGAATGAATGCTGAGTGCTGAAATACTTTTTTGAAGTTTGCAGAAAAAGTTGAAAGTGAGTTGAATAAAAACTAAACTTTCAGTGTTAGTTGAAGAAGAACAAGAACGAGAATGAACAGGAAGAACAAAAATATTATTTTGATTTTTTTTATTAAACTTTGCTTACACAATAAGTTACAACAGTGTTTAAACAAAAAAGTGATCAGGACAAGCTTAAAATAAAATATTTACATGAGGAGCTTGTTGTACTGTATTGTAGTTCTCCCTGGTCAGAAATGGTGCATAAAACCTTCTTTAATCTCCACAGTTTCACAAAATTCTCCAAGTGTCCAGTGTCTCCGTGGAAGTGCATCATCAACGCCAGTCTGGCCTTGATGATGCACTTCCACAGAGACACGGCATCAAGTTGGAGTCAGGCCTGCAGTCTGTTCCTGCGAGACAAGTAAACAGACATTTTTGCTTCTGCCACTTAAAAGTTTAAAGTTTGGGATTTAAACTTTGTGACTTTGCTGTAATGTACTCCATTAATAAAAACAGAGTTTGTGAACACTGTGTCAAAAAGGCTAAAGATCCTCGTCACTAGGTTAAACAGAGTCGTCAGCCGTACACAATCTGTAAAAACATGAAAAACACTCTCAGACAAACTGCAAAAGGGACACTCGTTTAAAACCTCAGGATTGATGATGGACAAAAAAAAAAGATTTTGTTGCAATTGCGCCGTGAAGGATCCTCCATTGAAGATCACCGATCTGTTTTTTTGTTGGAGGTTTGTAAAGTGTCCACCACTGAACTGTTTCTTCTGAACTCTGAGCTTGTGGTCCCACACGCTGACAGCTCTGCTGTGCAGAGTTCTCTTGTTCAGGATCTTAACAAGTCTTATAAAGTACTTTTGGACCCGTTCTGCACAAGTCTATCTCTGGGTCTTTGTTGCATAGCAGAGAACCACTGTCTTTCGCAAAGGTAGGATCCAGGTTGATGTCCGAGAAAGTGTTCGTTGGGTCATGCAGGCGGTTCTCTGTGGACAACAGCTGCAGGAGACGCTTCCCTCCAGCTGCCATCCTCTCCTTCACCAGGTCCAGAAAGTGCTGCACCACTCTGGCAGACCAGACCCCAAGCAACAAAACCACCTCTCAGACACTGGAGAAGTCTGGTCCGGCCGTCTCAACCAACCACCTCAGGGTTACCTTCCCCGATTTGCACTGTTTCTCTGACAGACCCGGCACTGTGCTATTACAGAAGTCCATTCTCGCTTCACAGCCTAGTGGCTCCTCTAAGAGCCACTGCAGAGAATTATATGTTTTTGATCCGTTTGGTTTAAAACAGGAAAACACTGTTGGGTTTGTGTTTGTGTGTATGTGAGAACTCACCTTGCAGTTGCTGAGTGTTGGAGATGGGAGTTCCTGGGTAACCAGCTGTTGCCAATCCGGTTAACGAGTCCAGCTGCTATTTAAGCCTTGGAGGAGGTTCCAGTCTTTGCTGAATCATTCAGTCACCTTGGGTACTGTGAGACAGCCATTTTAATGTTCTCCTTTGTGAACTTATGTTTAACCAGCTTATGTCTCCCTGTGTTTTCAAGACAAATCTGTGACTCACCTCTGGAACCCAAACTGGACAAGCTGCCTCCAAACTGGACTCCTTCTTTGAGAAAACTCTGTCCTCCAGCCTGACACTCCTCCACCAGCTGCCACCTGCAAGACACTACTTGGGACTCTTGGATAAATACAAGGAATTACTCACCTGATGGACACTCACCTCCTCCCTCTGGTCTGCCTCCTCCAAGTTCCTTCTGTAAGAGAGAGACTTAATTAAACACTAAAACTGCAATATTCCCCAAACATCATCATTAATCTTTTTCCCCCTTTCCTTCCAGGAACCCTGACTTCCTTTACCCCAGCACTGTAAATAAACTCACTTAACTGATTACCTGTGTCTGTGATCCTTCTCAGCCTTGGTCTGAATTTGAGTACGTTTTCAGTAATTGTTTACAACAGAATGATTCAGCCATAACATGAGTACTCACGACCAGACTGAGATGGATCAATTAAGAGAAGCTATTCTTTCCCAAGAACAACGACTAACTGCAACCCAAAACATGTTTCAACAGATTCAGAGCCAACAACAAACTATCTCAGAGAACTTGACTAAACTGGGTGGAATGGTCCACAAGCTAAAGACAGAGCCCCTCTGCCCCCCATCACCTTTAACAACACCCCCATCATCATTGGGGACTGCTACCGGTTCCTCGGCACCACCATCACCCAGGACCTCAAGTGGGAGCCAACCATCAGCTCCCTCATCAAAAAGGCTCAGCAGAGGATGTACTTCCTGCGACAGCTGAGGAAGGCCAAGCTGCCGGCCAAGCTGATGGTGCAGTTCTACACGGCCATCATCGAGTCCATTCTCAGCGCGTCCATCACAGTGTGGTACGCCGGGGCCACTGTCAGGGACAGACACAGACTGCAGCGCATTGTGCGCTCTGCTGAGAAGGTAATCGGCTGTAGTCTCCCATCTCTCCATGACCTGTACGTCTCCAGGACTGTGAGGCGAGCAGGTCGGATCACAGCTGACCCTTCTCACCCTGCATACGGTCTGTTCGAACCACTCCCCTCAGGCAGGAGGCTTCGGTCAATTGGGACCAGAACCTCCCGCCATAAAAACAGTTTCTTCCCCTCTGCTGTCAGACTCTTGAACACTCATAACCATGCTACCTCATAACTTGCCTTGGTCGCTGTATTTTGTATTTGTTCTTTGTATTTTGATTGGGAATCACTGTATCACTGTATTTTGATTGCACCACTCTAATTGTGATGTTTCTTAGTAGTTTTTGTTCACTGAATATTGTATTGATTGTATTGATGTTTTATGGTCTATGTTTTTTGTGTCTTATGTTTTTATATTTTAAGCACCGTTATGCCGAAGCAAATTCCTAGTCTGTGAATCCTGTTCATTGACAATGGCGATAATAAACTGAATCTGAATCTGAAGCTGGGAGAGCAGAGATCTCCTCCTTCCCACACCGGAATTACCAACACTGCCTCTGCTGCACAATCCCCAGAGCCACCAACCCAATACTCTGTGCGTGAGCCCGAGATGAAACCCAGTCAACTATTTTCTGGTAAAACTGAACATTTTGGTGGGTTTATGCTACAATGTAATCTAGCCTTTAGCAGAGCTCCACGAACCTATTCCTCCGACTCGTCCCGCATATCCTACATAGTTTCCGCCCTACAAGGAGAGGCCTTAAGGTGGGCTGATGCTTACTTTGGTTCCATTTCTGTAAGTGACTGTACCTTTTCCACTTTTTACAACGACTTTCAGAGAGTTTTCGAGCGACCGCTGCACCAGGAGACAGCTTCCAAGAGGCTAATGGCGCTACGCCAGGGGAACCAATCTGCGGCGGACTTCGCTCTCCACTTCCGGATTGTGGCCAGACAGGCCGGATGGGAGGACCTCGCTCTACGGGGAGTATTCGTCAATGCCCTCAATGATCACATTAAGAATCAGTTGGCCCTTGTGAATGAACCTGACAACTTAAACGATCTAATTGATTTATCCATCCGCATTGACGATCGCCACAGAGAATATCGGGGATTGTTGGACTACAAATCCCAGGGTCCTTCCACTTCCGTGACTCCACTTCCGGATCCGGTAAGCCGCAGTCCAATATGTAATCCTGTGAATGAACCTGATTCATCAGAGCCTATGTTAATTGGACGTACCCGCCTCACCCCTGAGGAGAGACAGAAGCGTCTTTCAGCTAAAGAATGCTTATATTGTGGGAAGAAGGGGCACTTCATTGCTACATGTTCTCTTCGTTTAAAAGGCCATTCTCACCAGTAAAACAGGAGATACTGGTGGGCGCTTCAAACATTTCTCCTGAGAACCGTCTGACTCTTCAATCTGCAGTTTGTTACAATAACATTAATCTCCCTGTGCAGGCTTTAATTGATTCTGGAGCTGAACAGAATCTAGTCAGTGACTGTGTGGTGGAACAACTTTCTATCCCTCTGGACAGTTTACATCAACCCCTCTCTATGACAGCGCTCACCGGTCAGTCCATTTCCACTATTTCCCATAAGATCACCTCTTTAAAAATCATTGTATCTGGCAACCATCATGAACAGAGTGAATTTTTTGTTTTTCATTCAGAGACCCCTCAAGTTATATTAGGATTTCCCTGGCTCAGAAAACATAACCCTCAAATTGACTGGTCTCATAACCAGATAGTTTCATGGAGTCATTATTGTTCCTCCAACTGCCTTAAATCTGCAATCTCCTCCTCTCCTCCGCCTTGTTATGAAGATGAGGTGGTGGATTTGTCATCTATTCCAACCAGTTACCATGACCTGGCCCCGGTGTTCAGCAAATCCCGAGCTCTCTCATTACCTCCCCACAGGCCATATGACTGTTCCATAGATTTACTACCTGGTGCTCCCTTACCTTCCTGCCGTCTGTATAATCTGTCTGGTCCTGAGAAGCAAACTATGAGGGAATATATTGACGCATCTTTATCCTCAGGCATTATTCGTCCTTCGACGTCCCCAGTTGGAGCTGGGTTTTTCTTCGTCGCCAAGAAGGATAAAACGTTACGGCCTTGTATAGATTACAGAGAACTGAACCAGATCACCATTAAGAATAAATATCCTCTACCTCTTATCGAGTCCATTTACGAGCAACTCAGGGAGGCTTCTATTTTCACTAAGCTTGACCTCCGGAACGCTTATCACCTGGTTCGTATGAAAGAAGGGGACGAATGGAAGACTGCCTTCAGAACCCCTTTTGGACATTTTGAATATCTAGTGATGCCTTTTGGGTTGTCAAATGCTCCTGCTGTGTTTCAGGCCTTGGTCAACGATGTACTGAGGGATTTTTTGTCTCAGTTTGTCTTCGTTTACCTGGACGACATCCTGATCTTCTCCAAGGACCCTCAACAACACACACAACATGTTCGGGCTGTTCTCCAGCGGCTGCTTGAGAACCAACTCTTCGTCAAAGCTGAGAAGTGTGAGTTCAGTGTGCCCTCTGTTGCCTTTTTGGGATTTGTGTTTAAGAGTGGACAGGTCTGGACGGACTCGGAGAAGGTCAAGGCTGTGATGGACTGGCCCACTCCTCTGAACCGCAAACAACTCCAACGCTTCCTGGGCTTCGCCAACTTTTATCGCCGTTTCATCAGGAACTTCAGTCAAGTTGTGTGTCCATTAACCAAACTCACCTCTTCTCTCCGTATTTTCTCTTGGAACAGGGAGGCTGAAGAGGCCTTCATCAAACTCAAGGGACTTTTTTCCTCTGCCCCTGTTCTAACCCATCCTGACACCAGTTTGCAGTTCATTGTTGAGGTTGACGCCTCGGACACCGGCGTGGGTGCTGTTCTCTCGCAGAGGTCCCCTGTTGATGGCAAGGTCCACCCTTGTGCATTTTTTTCTCGCCGCCTTTCTCCTTCTGAGGCCAACTACGACGTGGGAAATCGGGAATTGTTGGCCATCAAATTGGCTCTCGAGGAATGGAGGCATTGGTTAGAGGGGTCCAACCTGCCTTTTATTGTTCTCACCGACCATAAGAACCTTTCTTATCTACGGAGTGCCAAACGACTGAACCCGAGACAGGCCAGGTGGTCCCTGTTTTTCACCAGGTTCAATTTTTCTATCACTTATCGCCCTGGGTCCAAGAATGTTAAGCCTGATGCCCTGTCCAGACAATTCTCGTCTACAGATTCCGCCGAGACCACTGAGGCCATTCTCCCTCGCACCTGTGTTGTTGGTGCCACCTCCTGGGGGATCGAGAGGGACATCATTCAAGCTCAACAGACTGAACCTGATCCTGGTACTGGTCCACCTAATCGTTTGTTTGTTCCCGTGTCTGTGGTCAGCCAGGTCCTGCAATGGGTTCACTGTTCGAAGTTCTCCTGCCATCCTGGTGTCAATCGCATGACTTCCTTCACCAAGCGGCACTTCTGGTGGCCTACCCTTCCCCGTGATGTCAAGCGTTTTGTCGCTGCATGTGCTGTTTGTGCTCGAAATAAAAGCACCCATCAACCTCCTGCGGGTTTCCTCAGGCCCCTTGCTGTTCCTGGTCGTCCTTGGTCCCACATTGCTCTGGACTTCGTGACGGGTTTACCCCCTTCTGAAGGTAACACCGTCATCCTTACCATTGTTGACAGATTCTCTAAAGCTGCACATTTTGTTCCATTAACTAAACTCCCCTCTGCTCTGGAGACCGCTCACCTCATGGTCCAGCATGTCTTTCGACTTCACGGCATTCCTTGTGACATCGTCTCGGATCGTGGTCCCCAATTTGTGTCTCAAGTTTGGAAGGCTTTCTGTCAAGCCCTTGGTGCCNATTTCCACTATTTCCCATAAGATCACCTCTTTAAAAATCATTGTATCTGGCAACCATCATGAACAGAGTGAATTTTTTGTTTTTCATTCAGAGACCCCTCAAGTTATATTAGGATTTCCCTGGCTCAGAAAACATAACCCTCAAATTGACTGGTCTCATAACCAGATAGTTTCATGGAGTCATTATTGTTCCTCCAACTGCCTTAAATCTGCAATCTCCTCCTCTCCTCCGCCTTGTTATGAAGATGAGGTGGTGGATTTGTCATCTATTCCAACCAGTTACCATGACCTGGCCCCGGTGTTCAGCAAATCCCGAGCTCTCTCATTACCTCCCCACAGGCCATATGACTGTTCCATAGATTTACTACCTGGTGCTCCCTTACCTTCCTGCCGTCTGTATAATCTGTCTGGTCCTGAGAAGCAAACTATGAGGGAATATATTGACGCATCTTTATCCTCAGGCATTATTCGTCCTTCGACGTCCCCAGTTGGAGCTGGGTTTTTCTTCGTCGCCAAGAAGGATAAAACGTTACGGCCTTGTATAGATTACAGAGAACTGAACCAGATCACCATTAAGAATAAATATCCTCTACCTCTTATCGAGTCCATTTACGAGCAACTCAGGGAGGCTTCTATTTTCACTAAGCTTGACCTCCGGAACGCTTATCACCTGGTTCGTATGAAAGAAGGGGACGAATGGAAGACTGCCTTCAGAACCCCTTTTGGACATTTTGAATATCTAGTGATGCCTTTTGGGTTGTCAAATGCTCCTGCTGTGTTTCAGGCCTTGGTCAACGATGTACTGAGGGATTTTTTGTCTCAGTTTGTCTTCGTTTACCTGGACGACATCCTGATCTTCTCCAAGGACCCTCAACAACACACACAACATGTTCGGGCTGTTCTCCAGCGGCTGCTTGAGAACCAACTCTTCGTCAAAGCTGAGAAGTGTGAGTTCAGTGTGCCCTCTGTTGCCTTTTTGGGATTTGTGTTTAAGAGTGGACAGGTCTGGACGGACTCGGAGAAGGTCAAGGCTGTGATGGACTGGCCCACTCCTCTGAACCGCAAACAACTCCAACGCTTCCTGGGCTTCGCCAACTTTTATCGCCGTTTCATCAGGAACTTCAGTCAAGTTGTGTGTCCATTAACCAAACTCACCTCTTCTCTCCGTATTTTCTCTTGGAACAGGGAGGCTGAAGAGGCCTTCATCAAACTCAAGGGACTTTTTTCCTCTGCCCCTGTTCTAACCCATCCTGACACCAGTTTGCAGTTCATTGTTGAGGTTGACGCCTCGGACACCGGCGTGGGTGCTGTTCTCTCGCAGAGGTCCCCTGTTGATGGCAAGGTCCACCCTTGTGCATTTTTTTCTCGCCGCCTTTCTCCTTCTGAGGCCAACTACGACGTGGGAAATCGGGAATTGTTGGCCATCAAATTGGCTCTCGAGGAATGGAGGCATTGGTTAGAGGGGTCCAACCTGCCTTTTATTGTTCTCACCGACCATAAGAACCTTTCTTATCTACGGAGTGCCAAACGACTGAACCCGAGACAGGCCAGGTGGTCCCTGTTTTTCACCAGGTTCAATTTTTCTATCACTTATCGCCCTGGGTCCAAGAATGTTAAGCCTGATGCCCTGTCCAGACAATTCTCGTCTACAGATTCCGCCGAGACCACTGAGGCCATTCTCCCTCGCACCTGTGTTGTTGGTGCCACCTCCTGGGGGATCGAGAGGGACATCATTCAAGCTCAACAGACTGAACCTGATCCTGGTACTGGTCCACCTAATCGTTTGTTTGTTCCCGTGTCTGTGGTCAGCCAGGTCCTGCAATGGGTTCACTGTTCGAAGTTCTCCTGCCATCCTGGTGTCAATCGCATGACTTCCTTCACCAAGCGGCACTTCTGGTGGCCTACCCTTCCCCGTGATGTCAAGCGTTTTGTCGCTGCATGTGCTGTTTGTGCTCGAAATAAAAGCACCCATCAACCTCCTGCGGGTTTCCTCAGGCCCCTTGCTGTTCCTGGTCGTCCTTGGTCCCACATTGCTCTGGACTTCGTGACGGGTTTACCCCCTTCTGAAGGTAACACCGTCATCCTTACCATTGTTGACAGATTCTCTAAAGCTGCACATTTTGTTCCATTAACTAAACTCCCCTCTGCTCTGGAGACCGCTCACCTCATGGTCCAGCATGTCTTTCGACTTCACGGCATTCCTTGTGACATCGTCTCGGATCGTGGTCCCCAATTTGTGTCTCAAGTTTGGAAGGCTTTCTGTCAAGCCCTTGGTGCCTCGGTGAGCTTGTCTTCTGGTTATCATCCCCAAACCAACGGTCAGTCTGAAAGATGCAACCAAGAACTTGAGTCCTCTATTCGCTGTGTCATTGACAATAACCCTGCTGATTGGTCCTCTCTTCTCCCCTGGGTTGAGTATGCCCATAATACTCACACGTCCTCGGCTACGGGCCTCTCTCCTTTTGAAGCATCTCTGGGTTACCTGCCTCCACTGTTTCCCCACCAGGAGGTTGACGTGTCTGTCCCCTCTGTCCAGTACCACCTACGACGTTGCAGACGCATCTGGAGGCAGACCAAGGAGGCTCTTCTTCGGTCCCGTGAACAAACCAGGAGGTGGGCTGATCGTCGCCGTATTCCGGCTCCTCTGTACGCTGTGGGACAGAAGGTATGGCTCTCCACTCAGAACATCTCCCTCAAGGACACCTCCAGAAAACTGGGACCTCGGTTTATTGGACCTTTTCCTGTTGTCAAAATTGTTAACCCCTCTGCTGTTAAACTTCGGCTCCCTCGCTCTATGCGTGTTCATCCCACCTTCCACGTGTCCCAACTCAAGCCCTATGTGGAGGATCCTTTGAATCCTTCCGACCTCGATCGTCCACCCCCTCGTGTGGTTGATGATCAGACTGTGTTCACCGTTCGTCGACTCCTGGATGTTCGGAGACGGGGTCGTGGACATCAGTTTTTGGTTGATTGGGAGGGTTACGGCCCCGAGGAGAGATCTTGGATTCCCAGGTCCTTCATCTTGGATCCTGGTCTCATCACTGACTTTTTTGTGAGACATCCTGACAAGCGCCTTTGATCGCCTGGAGGCGATGTTTGAGGGGGGGGGGTACTGTTGGGTTTGTGTTTGTGTGTATGTGAGAACTCACCTTGCAGTTGCTGAGTGTTGGAGATGGGAGTTCCTGGGTAACCAGCTGTTGCCAATCCGGTTAACGAGTCCAGCTGCTATTTAAGCCTTGGAGGAGGTTCCAGTCTTTGCTGAATCATTCAGTCACCTTGGGTACTGTGAGACAGCCATTTTAATGTTCTCCTTTGTGAACTTATGTTTAACCAGCTTATGTCTCCCTGTGTTTTCAAGACAAATCTGTGACTCACCTCTGGAACCCAAACTGGACAAGCTGCCTCCAAACTGGACTCCTTCTTTGAGAAAACTCTGTCCTCCAGCCTGACACTCCTCCACCAGCTGCCACCTGCAAGACACTACTTGGGACTCTTGGATAAATACAAGGAATTACTCACCTGATGGACACTCACCTCCTCCCTCTGGTCTGCCTCCTCCAAGTTCCTTCTGTAAGAGAGAGACTTAATTAAACACTAAAACTGCAATATTCCCCAAACATCATCATTAATCTTTTTCCCCCTTTCCTTCCAGGAACCCTGACTTCCTTTACCCCAGCACTGTAAATAAACTCACTTAACTGATTACCTGTGTCTGTGATCCTTCTCAGCCTTGGTCTGAATTTGAGTACGTTTTCAGTAATTGTTTACAACAAACACTTTGAAAACACTCTGATAAAACTGGGGCAACCCCTTTAGCTTTAAAAAAAACAACATTGGATAGAAACAGAGCAGCATCTAGCCCCAACCCGCTCACATGTCTGAGGATGCAGCTGGCCACGTCTCTCCAGTGTCAGGAGGTCCTGCCAGGTACTTCTGGAGGAACTGCATTCAAAAAGTGGCCATTCTGCTGGCCAGGTAAATAGGCCTTGTCCCCCCTCCTCTCTTGGTAAGAACAAGACCAACTGTGGCACCCAATGTTGACCGATCAAAAAAATAATATTCTACCATCTCCGACTGTATTTTTACTAACAGGCATGGAGGTGGGTCTAAAACAGATAAGTTTGTGCCACAGTTGTGATGCAACTAGGTTGTTTAACACTAGTACTCTGCCTCTGTAGGACATTTTAGAGTGCAAAAACAAGAAGAAGATGAAAAAAAAGAGGAAGAACAAGAACAAGAAAAAGAACAAAAAGAAGATTTTTTTTTATTTTTAACAAAACTTTATTCACACAGTACTAAAAACATGATCAGGACAAGCTTAAAATAAATTGTTTACATTAAAAACTCATTGTAGTTTATTTCTTTCTGATCAGAAATGGTACAGAAATGGTACATGGTACAAAAAGAAGAACAAGAAGAAAAAAGAAGAACAAGAAAAAAGTAAGCTCTCGGCCTTGACCTCTCTAAATGGTTTTAAGAATCTGTTGGAATCCTGGCAAAAACCAATGCAGATATGTTCCTGTTACTGATTTTCTACATCTACCTTATAATGTTTTGATACTTTAATATTTTGTTTTAATTTGTAAAAAAAAAAAAAAAAAATCTGTATTTCTCTCTTATGTTTGTCTATTGTTGATTGTTTAAGGAAATTTCTTCTGGTTTTGTTGTCATCATTCTTTAGTTTGTAGCAGGTCGCTCTTGTAAATGAGTCCCCGAGGCTCAATGAGATTAACCTGACGAATTAAAGGTTGAATGAATGAAAAAAAAGAAGAAGACGTAAAATGAGGGGCAGAGGGACAGATGGAGAAAGCGGTATTATTTTTAAAAAGCTGTAATGCACAACTTAAAAAAGCAGAAACACAAAGTAGAAAGGTTGAAAAAGTATAAAGAGAGAAAAAAATAGCTATAAAATGACAATAAGGAAGAATAAGGAGATTAAAATAATGCCTAGAAAAACAGAAAATAAATTTTCTTATTTTAAAAATAAACAAATGTCATGATTATGGGTTTTCAGTTGTTTGTTTTTGTTCTCTATTTTCATTATGAATTCAATTTTTTATTTCTAGCCATCCATCCATCCATCCATTTACCTACTTTTTCCTTTCAGGGCTGTGGAACTGGTTTCTAACAGGAAAACTAAAGATCTCGATGCAATAAAGAACGTTTAAGTCTTTTACTTCATACTGAATGTGCAGACTTTGTCCAAGAAGCCAGTATATCCACATAACCTTTTTGAATCGTGTCTCTGTTTTCATATTCATGTTTGAAATTGAATCTATCGTTTCAAATGGACCAGGCACCCGTTAACAATACATTCATCTGCAGTGAATTCAGCTGATGCAGCTGTGCCAAAGAACACAGAGTGTAATGTGAAAGTAGGGTGACCTCCATTATACAGGTGGAGTATGGTTACATGAGACGGTATCTGAGGGATGGGACAAAGTGTGGAGTGTGTGTGTGTATGTGTGTGTGGAGGGGGAGGGGAACAAATGCAGAAAGATTAATCTAAATATGAGGCCATCCATTGTGTTTCTGTCCATATGTCTCATCACTTCCTCTAGTATCCCCTCCCCCAGTTTTATTATCATTGGAAGATGCATTCGTTATCTGGGGTCACTGGTATTTCATTAGATTTGCTATAAGTTCATTATTCAATGTCTAGTCTTATTTTTTATATGTGTTCTAAAAAATCAGTTACTGTATATGGGAGCTCAGAGTTTGTACTTTGTAGTTTTTACCTTCTGAGTTTGGTTGTGTGACCTCACAGGAAGGAAAACCTAGCAGACTGATTTTTATTCATTTTGACGTTAGTTTAGTTGTATTGAATTGAATGATACACATTACATTTCAGTGTGCTCTGCTATGTTAACTTGCATTCTGAAAACTGGAACTCAGGTGTTGTTATGACACTGTCGGTCCACATCTGCTGCCCACTCAATCAAAGCTGATGGACTGTTTCTCAGCCGACTGAAAACTGGCATCCACAGTTCTGAAAGGATTGATCAATACCTTATTAAATTGATATACTCGCTTTCCCCTTACTTCTTGTGGTCCTGTTTGAAACTGAATCTGTTTGACAGGTCTGGACAGTCGACAACCTTGAAATGTCATGTCACGGATACTTCTGTTTGTATATTTATAGGTTACAAAGTATTAAATTAAATGTAAAAAGGTTATTCTGAGCTACAGTATATCAAATAGTGCAGTTTTCAGTGCCTGCTAGTGCTAGAATGGCTTAGGACACTTGAATCAAAACATTTCTTGCCTTTTATGTTCACCTTCCATACCTTGTACTGTTGTAGTGTTGATACAAATAGCTTTGGGAGTGAACATGTTTATGCCCTGTCTGCTGTTAACATTAATGTTTCAATGTCTCTGTGAATACATTTCAACATGTCAGAATTGTTGGTCCGCTCCACCACATGAAACTCTTTCTTGGACATTGCCATTGTTTGTTAATCTTTATTCAACCAGGCAAACCCCATTGCGATCTCTTTTGCAAGGGAGGCCTGAGCCTGAAGGCAGACTAACATGCATGTTTTTTGGACTGTGGAAGAAAACCGGAGTACCTGGAGAAAACCGGTGCAAACACAAGGAGAGTACGCAACCTCCACACAGAAAGACCTCCGGTTCAAACGGTCCAACCTGGGGACTGAATCGAGGACCTTCTTGCTGTCAGGCAACAGTGCTAACCACTAATCCATCATGTTGCCATTTGTTGCCTATTTTCAATTATTTTAACTGTTTTCGTAGACAAACAAAGACACGGGGAAGTTGGCATTCAGTCATCCTTCCATCATCTTTACCAGCTTCAGCCTTTTCTGGTCATGACAGTCACTGGTGCCCATATCCAGCAGTCACTGTGCGAGAGGCAGGGGACACCCCAGACTGGTCTCCAGTCCATCACAGGGCCACACAGAGACAAACAAGACAAACAACCATTCACTCTCTCACTAGCTCACACCTAGGGACAATTAGAGCTACCAATCAGCCTCACATTCATGTTTTTGGTATGTGAAAGGAAACTGGAGTATCCAGAAGAAACCCACGCAGCACGGAGAGAACATGCATTGCAAACTCTACTGTGAAAGGAACATGGCTGGGATTTGAACCAGCAATCTTCTCGCTGAGAAGCAACATCTCTTATCACCTGAACCACCACGCATTCAGTCACAAATTTTAAGGACAAAATATTCTAATTATCAATACCTTGTGGTTATTTTTTAAATTTTTTTTTAATCATAATTTTATTACCAGTCCTCATAATTTTGCAATAAGTACCGAAATACCGGTACATAAGATAACTTTATGACACTGTGTGAGTTCAGATAGAAGAGATTTCGAGCAGCATTTCAAAAGTTCAAAAGCTGCTTCAAAAGGACACATTTCATACATTTAACAACCATTAGACTATTTTTTCCCAATTAAAGACTACCGTTTATTTTGTTTAACAATTATATTTAAATGTCTAAAAAAAGCTAATTCTGGTCCTCTGGAATGTCCAGAGGACCAGACTTAGCTTTTTTTTTTAGATTTCTCGACCTGGATTATTGAGCATGCATCAGGGTATATTTAAATATATTTCTAGAAATAACTTTGAGAATCATGGTTTTGGAGCACATTGACTATGAAGGTTTGAAAGTTTAAGGACCCAATAGGTACTTCTGAGCAATATGCACTGTAAATGGCAATAAAACAGTCTTATGTGACATTTGTTTTGAAAATTATAATGAAAAACATCCATCCATCCATTTACCCACTTCTTTCGTTCTGGGTTGCGGGAGTCACTGGAGCAGTCACTGTGCGAAAGGCAGGGGACACCCCAGTCAGGTCTCCAGTCCATTACAGGGACACAGAGACAAATGAAACAACCACTCTCTCGCTCACACATAAGGACAATTAGAGTTACCAATCAGTCTAACATACATGTTTTTGGTCTGTGGGAGGAAACTGGAGTACCCGGAGAAAACCCATGCATACATGGAGAGAACATACAACCTCCACCCAGAAAGTTCCCTGGCCAGGATTTGATCTGGTAACCTTCTCACTGAGAGGTGTGTAGGCTCTACTAACTGCTCCACCGTGCCTCCTAATGGAAAAAAAAATATATATATATATATATATATA